>MU204241.1:2546894-2584653 GCA_017309775.1 Paedocypris sp. Pulau Singkep
TTTTTTTTTTTTTTTTTTTTTTTTTTTTATTTTTTTTTTTTTTTTTTTTTTTTTTTTTTTTTTTTTTTTTATTTTTTTTTTTTTTTTTTTTTTTTTTTTTTTTTTTTTTTTTTTTTTTTTTGAAGCTTCTGCTTGTAGTAGTTAGTGTAATCTACACATAAACAAAAATGGTTCAGTTTACACATTTGTAACGCCTGCTACATGTTTTTGATCAAATACTATTTGTTTCTTTGCAACAGTGAGACATAATACACAACTATCTCAGACTCACATTCTCTATCTCTCTCTCTCTCTCACACACACACACACACACACACACACACACACACACACACATGGTTTTGTGGAACTGATCCGAGAACATTATTGATGCTCCTCTGAAACGAACATAATAGGGGGGTAAAACTGTAAAATAAACATGTTCATGTTCAAATTCAAGTTTTGAGCATTTATAAGACGCTTTTCACAGTTTCAACTGTTTCAAAACGCATAAACAATAACCAATAAACAAGAACAATTCCTGAGAATAATACGTTTGTTTTATTTACATATGCATGTGTGATTGAGAGTGTGAAAATGAGTGTCACTGTCATTGGTTGGCCTCCAATCCAGGATGTTTGTCCTGCCTTCTGGCCAAGAAATGCTGGGAATGAGTCCAGTTGCCCGTGACCCAGAAATGGAAAAAAAAAATTTCATCAGTCAAAAAACACATAGATCTTTAGCGACCTGTATTTTTTTTAGACAGCTAAAGTAAACAAAAAAGTCTGTCACGTACATGACTAGTGTTTCAGATAAGCTAAAAAAAGATCTTCCGCAATCCAGCATCCAGTTGTTGAAAGCAACTCCTGTAATTCCCAGACTCCCTCTGCAGCCTAAAAAAATTCAATTCCAAAGGCGTTTGCTTTTCTTTTCTTTTTTTTCCTAGAAGCTTTTTCTCGCTGTTGATTTTGAAGGATTGCACACCTCTGATGCAATCTGATACCGTAGCGTGAGACGCGGAGAGAAAAGCGGAGGTGAAGTCACCTCCATAGCTAATTAATCTCCAGGACTGCTGCATTGGCATGTCCAGCTTTGATTAAATAATTAACTGTGTGATGTGAGCCTCACTGATTAAGTCATAATCCTGAGTGAGCCGTTACAGCAGCGGTCAGTCTGGATGAGCTCATTGTTTCTGCTCAGACAATCACGTCCCGGGGACGACGTTTTATCTCGCTTTCTCTCCCTGGGTTCGTTCCTTCTCCCTATATATCTCCCCTCAGCCGCACCTGTCACTAAGGTCACACATGCATTCATCCCGTGTACCCAGCGCGCTCCCAATGACCCCTTGACAGGTACGAGCGGGAGCTTGGCAGGAAAAGGGAAGAACCCAGAGCAGCGTTACATCTCAGGTGACGTGCCCTCTCCGTTGGTACCTGTCTGCTCCCACACATTCCAAAGAGCAGAGCACATCTTTCTAAGGAAGTAGTAATTTTCCCTTCTGGAAGTAAGGTGTGTCTGGAGAGCGAGCTGTCTTTGGCTGAGAAGAAACTAGGGGCAATAGTTCAGGGGTCGCTGAGGCGAGGTGGGCCATATGTCAGTTAGAGCAGACCAAGAGTTTATATTCAAATGTTCCGGTTAGGGGTCAGTGGGAATGGAATGTGGACTGGTATTGGAATTAAGAAAGGACTTTTTTTAGTTTGCCATAACACAATTTCGGGATAATAAATGAAGTGAATGGGGTGGACTGCAGAAGACCCTCGTTTTGAGGTGAATGGAAGTGTGAAGTTTGCCTCGATTTGGGAATTTGGAGTTTTTGTTGCTGCCTTTTGTTTTTTGTTTCGTGAGGTCTGCTGGTTTATTAAGAATTACTCTTTGGCAAAAAGTTGAATTCTTACTATTAATGAAGATATTAGGACTTTGTGGAAAGGTATGGAGGGTGGCATGATGGCCAAATCAGACTCCAAATTGCAAAAAAGACTCAAATTTTCAAAACCATGTGTTAAACTATTTGGATTTTGTAAAACTGCCCTAAGATGTAAGTGATAGTGTGAATGTGTGGATCTTTGTGTCCTACTTTGTGATTGGTCGATCACCAATCCAGGTGTGTCTCGCCTTGACAGATTGGCTCCAGCTCCCTGTGACCCAGAAATGGAAAAGTGGCATAAAAGTATTATTGGCTAGATGGTATAGGATGCAACTACCACAATAAACCTTTGAGATTTGAACCTTTAAAACCAAGTTATTCATCAACAAGAACAAATGACAGCGTGTTAAAACCTCTTTGTCCCTGAGTAAATACTTCATTCCAACCACTTTTCATTTTCACAGGTTTACCTTTTTCCAGTCTTTGTTATGGCCATCGGCACTGGTCCGTGGAAGTCATCAGAGACTTTTTGAAGGGGAAATCCTCCCTGAAATCAAAGTAACACATTACACAGTTCTATAAATGATGAGATTCCATCGGAACTATGATAAAACTCTAGGCAATTTTTATGAACTCTCCAAGAGCTGCCAGGCATATAATTAAAATCATTTCTATAAAAGTCAATTAGGACTCGCCGCTCTTTAAGAGAAGCGGGCCTGTAGCACGGCCTCCAGAGATAAATGGATTGGAAGCAGTCGGACACTGTCGAGTTCAGGATGGCGGGATCGGAGGTAGTCATTCATCACTCAACATCTTACATGGGACTTGTGACAGGTAGAGGTCAGGCCAATGTGGCAGAAGCCAGCAAGATGGATATCTTTAATTTGGGTAATGAAGAGTTAACTATCTTGGGGAAAGCAGCAGTGGCATTAAACAGGAAGGCTATCTGCATCGAAGAAAGTCTTACTTAATTCCTCTCTTTTAATGGGAGACATCGAGAACACAATCCGTGATTGACAACGCAGCCCCTAGACATAATTCCCCACAGACCCTTCACTTAGATTCTCTCCCTTGTTAATTTCCAAAATATAATGAAATCCAAAAGTAAGGTTAAACTGCCAATGTGAATTCATTATCACTAACAGATTAGTTCATAGATGATGTAGCGTGTACGGAGAAGGGATTTCATTAGCATGGAATCACTCGGATGTTAGTGGGATTTTGCTGGCCTTTTCCAGAACATCAATCTCTCCACAGTGGTCATTGTCCTTTTTTTTTTTTTTTTAGAGTGACCTCTACACTTTATTACTTGGCTGAGGGATGAATATTGCCTTTGGCTGATGACCTGCAAGTGAAACAGAGTGATTATTCTGTTTTTCACCTGCAAGTACAGGTCTCCATTTATCTGTTCCGGAAGAATAATAGGAATAGAGAGCTGTCTGTCAAACGTATCCTTGACCCCGCACATTCTTACGGCTGACTTTATAGCTACCTTCAGGAAAGATAACCTCTTCCCCAATGGACGCCCGTCATAATCTGCTAACAAAAAGATTTTAATAACCTCTCACACATAAAAGGCTTTCCATATTACTTTGTATAAGTGAATACGCCGCTGTCTTGTTCTCTGCGTCATTTTCTCCTCTTTTGCCCCCCCCCCCTCATGTTTGACTTCAGGGCAGGACATTTTAAATCATTCTTGGCAGTCTAGTTGTTCTTTCCTTTCTTTCTATTCACTGCTGTTTTAATGACTTTGACTGTTGATTTTAGTTGAATTGATCAAACTGAGCTTTATGAGGCTGCCGTCTTCAGGTGCTGTTGCAAAGTGTGTGGACTTGCGTGGAGGTATAATTGAGCAAAATTATGTTGTTAGGGTTGACATTTTACACTGAGGTTGTAATTCCAGATCAATCTGAAAATGTTGAACAATTTGCCATCGAAATTGGAGGACTTTCTTTAAACGCCACTTCATATTTCAAAGGTATTGTTCTTAAAAGTACACGGTCATTACAAACACAGACTTAATAGCACAAAAAAATGTGTTTTTTTTGCTTGAGAAAAAAAAAGCAAGAAACATTTCATCTGGACTTTTCATGTAAGAAAAAAATTATCTGTCTGTCTGTCTGTCTGTCTATATAAAAATAGATAGATAGATAGATAGATGGATGGATGGATGGATGGATGGATGGATGGATGGATGGATGGATGGATGGATGGATGGATGGATGGATGGATGGATGGATGGATAGATAGATAGATAGATATATCTGTAATACATTTATGTTTTTGAAATGGTTTAGACATTGAAATTGAAAGCTTCTGATTCTACAGCAGAGTGAAAGAGTGAAGAGACTAGTTTATTGTGATTTTAGTTTTTTTTTTTAATCTAATTTCATTATGAAACAATTAGCCATTGTTCAATAGTATAGCTAATAACCACCAAATCTAGCTACATGTAGCTAATAATCACAAAATCATTTATTTAAATCCTAAACATCCATTTATAGAAAAAAAAATGTTAAACTTATTTTGAGTGTAAACTGGTATACACATTTATTTTTTCTTTTTTGGTGTATAGGCATTTATTGGCTTTTTCCCCATGAAGACAGCTGCCAGCTCCAACTAAAAGCTTCTGGGTCATTACTCTATTAAAGAGAGCCATGGCCACATTGAACAGATTTACTGTGAAAACATGCTCACTTTTAAACAATTTCCGCCCGTGCCCCTCAGAATGATCAAAAGTGCTGAAGCTGATCCCCATTTCACCCCCTTGTTTTATTTTTCTCTTTTTTAGACGTCTGCTTTGTAAAACCCACTCATGTGTTTTCATTCGAAAATAAAGGAACTTCTGCAGGAAGCTATATATGTCTTAAAATACACTTTAAAATGCAATTGTCTGAATACCAGGTGGGGGAAAAACTGTCTGGGTCAAGCAGTCCCCCTCCCTCCATTGATATAAAACACCAGTTTAAAATGTTTGAATACTTATTACACACAAATGTATTACACTGGTAAATTAACCTAATTTTAGATTTTTAGAATCCATATCAAATATGTCAAATTTCTCTCATTATTTTTAAATCACATTTAAAAACAATTGTCCTTCTTTGGTCCCATGACCCGATGATAAAGGCTTTTGATTCTAAAAGCCCATTTTTGCTGTGACCCAATTTACGGTAAGGCACTGTTTACATCTGAGTTTGTGTGAAGCAAGCAGGCTTGTTCTTCTGGAATTCTGTGCAAACTGACCGTTTCTCTCGTGTTTTACTCTCTTTATGAACTTTTTGCAGTCTTTCCACCCAGTTTAATTAGACAGCAGCCAGAAATAACAGTTCCAGCAAAGTCATGTCCAATATAAAACCTTCCTTATATACACTTGTGTGGTTTTCGTAG
The DNA here is from genome assembly GCA_017309775.1 of Paedocypris sp. Pulau Singkep. Taxonomy (NCBI): domain Eukaryota; kingdom Metazoa; phylum Chordata; class Actinopteri; order Cypriniformes; genus Paedocypris; species Paedocypris sp. Pulau Singkep. The sequence continues at coordinate 2,552,128 of MU204241.1, forward strand.
GCAATGGCTTGTCAGAGCTGCTGAAAGAAAAGCTAATGCTGTTTAACATTAGTGTCAATATGGTTGAGGAGTGAAAATGCAGCTCTGCTGGTTCTGGCGGACTGGGATCTCCAGGTTTGAGTGGTTTGAGTGCTCTTGTTCTTTCTCCAACATCATTTCCCAGAATCCCCTTTGTTTCCCAGGATTCCGTATTTTTAGTTAGATGATTTTTGATTCGTCAGATCTTGTTTTTGTGTAAATATTTTATATTTTATCTGTCTGTCTGTCTGTCTGTCTTTATATCCATCCATTCATCCATCCACCCATCTGTTAATCTATGCATGTCTGTCAGTCTATATCTATCTATCTATCTGTCTGTCTGTCTGTCTGTCTGTCTGTCTGTCTGTCTGTCTGTCTGTCTGTCTGTCTGTCTGTCTGTCTGTCTGTCTGTCCTTATATCCGTCCATCAATTCATTATCTATATTTGTATGTCTGTCTGTGAGTCTGTTTGTGTCTATATCTATCTATCTATATCTATATCTATATCTATATCTATATCTATATATATATATATATATATATATATATATATATATATATATATATATATATATATATATATATATATATCTGTCTGTCTGTCTTTATTTCCATCCATCTATTCATTATCTGTATCTATCTATCTATCTATCTGTCTGTCTGTCTGTCTGTCTGTCTGTCTGTCTGTCTGTCCTTATATCCGTCCATCAATTCATTATTTATATTTGTCTGTCTGTCTGTGAGTCTGTTTATATCTATATCTATCTATCTGTCTGCCTGTCTGTCAGTCTGTCTGTCTATCTGCATGTATATCTGTCCGTACGTCCATCTGTCTATGTTTGTCTGTCCATCTATCTGTCTGCGTGTCTGTCTGCGTGTCTGTCTTTCTATATACCTATATATCTGTGTCTGCCTGTCTGCCAGTCTTGTGTGTTTGTCTATCTGTCTATCCATCTGTATTGATTTATTTCTACTCCAGAGTAATTTTCTTGCTGAGTAATAGTGAATGAGTAGTAGTTCCTAGGCAGAGTAAGTTCAGTAAAGTGAAAATCAGAAGATCTGTGCAACGGGACATACCACAAAACCTTCACTTCACTATCCCTGCTAAGAGGAATGACTCTGGACATCCAATGCTTTAATGCCGGATTATGTAGTTCTTCTAATTACAGAGGAAGAGTTCTGTCTATAGGACGTCTTGAGCCCAAGGGGCATGTATTCCACCAGCGTCTTTGAACTGTCACAGTCTCGCTTGTGGTTGAAAGATCTTAAACGGAAACTTCAGAGTGCAGGATGCGTCTGAGAGTGACTAACCGCACTCGAGTCCTCGGCTCATCGTGTTCCTTCTCTTTACATGAGAGGGCAAGTTTGCGCTCGTTCAACACGCCGGAGCCGTTCGCCAGTCGCGCCTTCACGACAAAGTGAGAAGAGCTGTGATTTATCGGGTGGTGTGAGAACTCTTTGGCCGGACCGCTGGTTCTGCTTCTGAGGTGGCGTGTCGTGAGAGCAACTTGGACTTCCTGGAGTCCCAAGTACCTTTTGAAAAGTGAAAGTGTGCAGAAGCCGCTCTCTCCGTACTTCAGTATGTATTAGAGGAGGTTAAGTCGTGGCCATGCAATCCATCAGAATTTGTCCCAGCTTCCCCAGACTAAACATACTCTCATTACCCGGCCTCGTGGCCCCGGAGGGCTCTCTCAGACCATGTTTATTAGCCCAAGACAGAGTGCACACAAACACTCGGGAGGTAGTTGTACAGTGAAAATGTTTTCTTGAATGCTAAGGCACGCTGAAGCCAGCTAGTGTGGACGTAGAAATGACAACAGGTGAAATGTTGCCGTGTCAAGACGCCGGGGGCCTTTGAAAGCGAGGTGATGACATCATTACAGCCAAGCAAAACATTCCCACATTTCTTTGCCGATAGCTAAAGAAAGCAGCGGCTGAAACAGAAGCTTGGTTTCAAAGCCAGTTCCAGTGGAAAACGCACAGACTGTGACGGTTCCCAAAACGCTGGCACTTTTTGAGTTATAAGTATTATTTCGTTTTTATTTCTCCTTTTTTGTCACGAGAACATTCGGTTGTTATTCATTCCCACGTGTGTTACTTTGAGGCCATCGGATCGTTTTCAGAAGGTGGTTTTGCCATTTTTCAATCACGTCCTGTTCCTCAATCCAAATTCCACAAACGTGTTTGAGAAATTCATCACATAAGTAATTTATAATAACTAGGCGATGTGATAGGTGTTTTTTTTTGAAGCGGCACCATCTTTTTGCGGCACATTTTGCAGTGATTCAACAAGTCGAGTTGAGTTCACAGTCAAACGCTGATAAAAGCACAAGCAGTTTGCAAAAGCTCAGATGTGTGTGACTGAAGTATAAAGAGCAGGTTTTTCTCATCTTCTGTCACGTTAACCCTGTAAGTTAAAAAACTAAATCTGCTGCTTGAGGATTTAACAACATTGGTGCAATAAAAACAGAAGCTATCCTGTGGTTTTAATGCAGAGGTCTCCAGCGTCGGCCCTGAGGGCCAAAACCCTTAATTTGTCCTATCTGTCTTATATAGATACAGATTTTACATTTTTTGTCAAAAATGCCTTTTAGTAACGAGTTAAGGTAATATGGCTTAAAGTGCTTTTAATAAAGCACATTCAAAAACAATCAAAGTGATGACCAGCGTATGAAACAAATTAATAACATTAAATTCAAATGAGACCAATACAAATACAAAATAAAAGTATCAAAGTGAAACCCAAATCAAAACAATCAAACACGCACATACAAATTTAATATGTTTAAAAAAATGTTACAAAAAAACGAGTGGCATTATTACTCTGAGGAATAATATTTTGTATAGGACTTATTTGGAGAGAAATTATAGTCCAGAGCCAAGAAGCTAACATTGCCATGTTCACCCTTAAAATAAAATAACATTAGAGCAAAGCTACTTTTTATTAGACCAACAATGTCCCGAGTTAGAATGAAGAGAAGAGCAAAATTTTTTGGAGAGCAACCATGGCTTCAAAACTATAGAGCAAAATCTCAATATCTACACAACTTAACAGGAAACCAAAGTTTGTGTGTCAAGCAGGCCCAGGGCTTCCAGGATCCAGCTCCCTGTGAAATAGAAATGGAAAAGTGGTTAAAATAAACAAATGAAATGATACACCGGTGAGTTTTTCCTCTTGCAATTTCATAAAAAAAATCAATAGTCACATGATTTATTGGAATCATTCACAGTTATTTGGCATCTTGGACTAGTGAGGTGAGTTTGTCAATGGACTAATACAGTGCACACACTTTTATTATGCCCGTCTCGATTGAGAAATCGACTGTTAGAGAGACTGAAGGAACATTTTTTTCTTTGATTTTTTTTTTTTTATCAGAATTGTACTGGCTACAATTACACTGATTTGCAGAGTAAATTGCATCCCCTGTGAAGCTCATTACTGTCCTGGTAGTTGCTTTTCTCACATGAATGCGTCGCTACATTAAAAGTGTGTTTTCATCTGGCAGATGGTGACTGTTAGAATGATTATATGTTTTGTATACAATTTTCTCGCATTTAAATCTCTGATTGTTTACTCCACAAAGGTTCGGCGTTTTAAAGTAACAGGGAAACTCGAAGCTGAGGTGGCTTCGACGAGGCCGCGCAGATGCGTTCTCTTTGTCACCTGAGTGGACGCAGAAACATGCGTGATCCACACACAGCGCGCGGTGATTATCAGGTGATCGGACGGTTTGCATGAAAATGCCCCTTTATAGTGGAAACCTCTGTGTGAAATACGGAGCACGTTGAGGAATGTGTTTTGTAAGTGAGAAGTTTATTTGCGTCTCTATAGGCCCCCATAACAGCCCCTTTTCCTTGCCATTGTTAGCCGATCAGATAGCGGTCCGGGGAGGCCCACCTGTCTGGAGGCCATGCAGAGGAGATGGATCCGTGCATCTGCGGCATCAGATAACCCCCAGCCTGACTTGGTATTGATCAAATGCTTCAGTGCTCCTGCATGCGAACAGCTGTTTCTAAGAGTGGAGATAGCTGCAGATTATTTTTTTTTACGTTTTTTTTTTTTTTCTTAAATAACCGAAATTGATATCTTGAAAAAAAAAATGTGTTTTATCTCTAATTGAATGGCTTGATCAATTTGTCACAGCCTGTGACTGTAATCGCATTATTCACATTTTGGGGACAAAAAACACTAGCTTAGCACTAAGCTAATGTGAACAAGCTCACAGCACCAGCACATTATATATGCTATAAAACTGATAATACACAATACTATGCAAATAAATACATTACACAGACAAACTCTGTCTGTGTGTCTGTCTGTAACCAAACAGATAAACAGACACGCGTGTTTCGCAGACACTTGATTGACAGACAGACAGGCAAACAAACAGAACTGACAGTAGGACAGACACAAGTGTACAATAAAAATATGTTTCAATCACACACATTGTCTGTCTGTCATGTTTAGATGATTGACCCACTGACTGACACACACACACACACACAGAAGACTGACGGACATACTCAATAGATAGACACACAATTGAAAGACAGACAGACAGACACACACACACACACACAACAGACAGCCAGACACACATGCCTGATAGACAGACATCTGACAAACACACTCGACAGACAAACACACACCCAGACAAGACTGACAGACAGACAGTTTGTGCGTGTGTGTATGCAAATTTCTCAAACATCATAATGAGATTTCACGGCAATGTGATTTAGGCACAGGGGTATAGAATATCATCAGATCAGCATTAAAACAGGAGACATCAAGAGCAGAAACCAGCGTGTTTGCTCTGCACAGCAGTAGTCGGGGGAGTGAGGGGACGTCTCAGATTTCCCCGCACAGAGACCCTCCCTTTTCCAGGATGACTCACACCTCTGCAGTGGCTGACACTCTCACCTCATTCACAGCCCTTAACGAGTCATGCTAATGAGCCGCTCATCATTAGACAGCTCTGATTCACTTCTGTCTGCCAGCCAATCACGAGCCCGATGATGTAACACATACCGAACCACAGCAAGAGAGCAGACGGAGCTCATAGATACTCATTCATTCAGCATTTCGTCTCGTCCAATAGCGGAACAGGATATCTAGACTTCATACTGTGCCGTCTCCGTCACCTTTACTGCTTCGTCTTGTATTTATAAGTGGATGACCTTGATTTGTCTGGAACGCTGATTTCCATGGAGGGAAAAGTACCATCAATAAATAACTACTGTTTTCAGCTAACAGAGATGCCTGTTTCATGTTATATATTTATATTTTTGAGAGTTTCTTTTTACGTGCAAGATGCCGGTATGTTTTCAGATAGACAGACAGATAGATAGAAAGATAGATAGATAGATAGACAGACAGACAGACAGACAGACAGACAGACAGACAGAGAGACAGACAGACAGACAGACAGACAGACATGATAAATGTAAGATAGATAATGTATCTAGAGAGAGAGATACAAAGAGAGATAATGTATTTTGGATTATTTTAGATAATGGATGATGTATTTTAACCCCAGACATCACTTTTCTAAAAGCAGTTTCTTCTAAGAGACAGCTCGTATGCTCAGGGAGTTTCTTCCATCATCAGAGGTGAGGGTGATGTAAGGTCTCTGAAGGGCTAGTGATTGCCCTCTAGGGGACGGGAAACAGGAAGCCTGGGCAGATGCAGAGTTTCAAGTAACGTTGCCGGCTGCCAAGCACTAAACTAAAGAGTCTGTGTGTTCTGTGCAGAATGCATGTTGGATCACACCAGAAACAATTTAGTTATTTGTTGTTGTTTGTTAGTTTTATTTTGCTGAGAGACAATGTAACATGAATGAAATCTCAATTTTTTTAATACACATTTTCTGTGTTTTTTTTCTACATAAATATTGACTCATTCACATCTACAATGTAAAATACATGTACTGTACATATTCTTAAATGCTAATGTTAAAATACATTTTATATCTTATAAGTCACAAGTTGGAAAAAAATATCTATTTGATTTTTATCTATTTTCTATAGATAATATCTATTTTCTTAAAAAGGAGCATTTAACCCACACAACTAAAATCTCCCCTGATTTAAGAGTCGCCCCATAAACACCGAAACAGTGTCCAAGCGCCACCTTCAGTATTTTCTTTAGACAAAAGGGAGAAAAAGGTTATAAAAAAAAGAGTATCCATTCACATATTTAGCGGAGTTAAAACAGTGTGATCTCATATTACATCGCATTACAAAACGTTTGGAAAGCAATTGTTTGGAATTGCTTGTTTATGCGTTACCACGAGCATTCGCGCCCGGGTTATCCAGCGTTAAGCGCGTCTCTCGGCGCAGCGTGGGTCCAGACGGGAGCGCGCAAAGGGTTAAAGCGCGCTGCATGGCGTCTTGAGGGCGGAGCTGGGATGATGTGATTGGATCGTTACCCATGATGTCATGGACATGAAAAGCCAAGAAGTAGTTAAGAAGGCGGTTGGTAACTCTGAAAGAGTAGGTGAACCTCTAAGGCGCAAAGAGCGAGCGCGCACGGGAAATATTTGGGACTGACAACATACGACAAGGCACCATGGTGCAGCAAACGGACAACAGCGAGGCGGAAAGCATGTCCAAAGAAGCCACAGATTCCGACGAAAGTGAATTCATGGTCTCGATCAACCCAGACTGGTGCAAGACAGCCACGGGACACATAAAACGACCAATGAATGCATTTATGGTGTGGTCCAAGATCGAGCGGAGAAAGATCATGGAGCAGTCTCCGGACATGCACAACGCGGAGATCTCCAAGCGCCTGGGGAAGCGCTGGAAGATGCTGAAAGACAGCGAGAAGATACCGTTCATCAGGGAAGCCGAGAGACTCCGGTTGAAACACATGGCCGACTATCCCGACTACAAATACAGACCCAAGAAAAAACCAAAGCTGGACACTTCCACCAAATCATCCGCGCCGTCTCCGGAAAAGTCCTGCAGCAAGATGTCCAAGAGCTCCAAGAAATGCTCCAAGCTGAAGAGCAGCAAGAGCGGGAGCAAGACGTCATCGTCCTCGCACGGCGGCTACGGGGACGAGTACGCGTACAAGAGCATCAAAGTTGCAAAGACTGTCATCAAAAGTGAATTCACGGATGAAGACGACGACGATGACGACTCCGAGGAGGACTCGCGCGTCCGGGCGAGGAAGGAGGAGGAAGACGACATGATCCGAGCCTACAATGTAGCAAAAGTTCCCGCCAGCCCGACTTTGAGCTCGTCCACCGAGTCCGAGGGTGCCAGCATGTACGAGGAGGTCCGGAGCAACAGACTCTTTTACAACTTCAAGAACATCACCAAGCAGAGCACAATGTATCCCGCATCCGTCTCACCAGCATCCTCGAGGTCGGTTTCCACTTCTTCCAGCTCGAGCGAAGACGCGGACGATTTGCTTTTTGACTTCAGTTTGAACTTCGCGTCGTCCACACAAAACTCGGAGCTGGGAAGCGCGAACCCGGGCAATCTCTCCCTCTCGCTGGTGGATAAGGAGTTGGAGTCTTTCAGCGAGGGCAGCCTGGGTTCCCACTTTGAATTTCCAGACTATTGCACGCCCGAGCTCAGTGAGATGATCGCAGGGGACTGGCTGGAAGCAAACTTTTCAGACTTGGTTTTTACGTATTAAATTGAGACGAGTCCCGAGTAATAATACTGGAGAGGGAGAATTCCCGATTCTGTACATGTTTCTCCCCATGCCTTCGTCAGGTGGTCTACATTATAGGCGCTTCGAGAAGTATGGCAAGCCCGGTTGAAAATTATTCCTTTCGACCCAGTCTGCGTTTGCGCGTTTAACCTTTTTAAAGTGGCAAGCCGTCCCAAATCACGGCGGATTTTTATTTACAAAAAAAAAAGAAAGAAAAAAATATTATCAAACGATGTCGTTTTGTTCTTTTTTTTTTTTGCCGGTTATAAGAAAACAATTGCTTTACTTGTAACAGTCTTATGAAATGTTACAAGAACAAACCACACGGATGTCTAATGCTGTAGTGTGTATTCTATCTGTTTATACATTTTAAAAACGTGGGTATCATTGGTGCTAATGATAAAGAACATTTGATTGAATTGAAATAGCCACTAGAGTAAACGTTAAGCAAAAGACTAGTGATGAATATTCAATTGGCTTGCCATAGAGAGGGGAGAGGCTTGAGGAATTAGATGCTTATGAAGCTGGCACTGTAGCAAAAAAGAAAAAAAAAAGTCTGCAGACATTTTTTTTTTCTGGCAGCATGACAGGGTTTTATGGATTTTTTTCTCTTGGTCTAAAATTACTGTTCAACTTAAGCGGACCACAAAGGGAAAATCTGAGAACTTCTATGCATCTTACCCTCTTTCTAACTGCAGGGAGCTCAACATGTAAAGACTGTGGACTGATTCAAAGCAAATCTGTGAACTATTACTGTTTAGGACGATTCTTTCAAACGTTTAGTCATTTATAAATGCCGTTTTTTTTTCCTTTAGAACTTTTTTTTTATTTTTAAGACTGATTCTGTTTACCTAAAACTGAAGCAGCCTAAACCTCTTCAGAGTTGCAGGTGATAGAGGGAGCATTTTGATACATAACAGACCTCATCTTTTTAAAAGAAAGCAAACTATTTTCAGGCATATTTTTGTACAGTTCAAAAGGGAATGTTCTTACTGTGCACTCAGTGAGTTTCAGGCACTTCTTCCCTTTATCATTTGTTTTAAGCATGCAAGGAAGTCCTGGTTTAAGGATTAAGTTTAAATTAAAACTTGCATCAAAAATGCCTTGTAATTTTAAACTAGGTTTTGTACAGCTGTAGATCAAATTTGTCAAGTATTTGTAGATCATATGGCATTGGGGAGGGCGGGAGATGCATACCTCAGTGCTGGTATTAGTTTCAAGATTGTATATGTACTGTAAAATAGTAAAGTTAGGAATTTATGTATATCATACTCGTGAGATGTGGATGGGTCCCAAATCGCAGGTGTGAGACTGGAGTTTTTTTTTAAGTTCTTTTTTATGGCACATACTGTTTCCCCTTCATTTTTTGTGCAATATATTTACTTGTAAATGCAGACCATCTACATTTTTTTTTTTTTGCATTTTTGTAGCAAATGATGGACAGGCAAACTTTTGGTCTGTCGACATCATTATTTGTCATAATGCTGAAGTCATTGATAAATAAAGAAATCAGCTGGAACTGATCATAAGTGAATATGGTCACATGGTGTGATGCTTTTGTGTGGAGAGGAAAACAAAACACCATTTCCTTTTGAACCGACCCACGAAAAATTGGACAGTTGATGTCTTGGAACCAATTGGAAGTGAATCATTTTTTTCAACATTTGCCATAATGGGCGAGCAATGAATGTCGGTGGTCTGACTGGAGAAAAATAAAGGTACATTCCACCTTGTTTCATGTAATGAAACGTTTTCTGTTTGATTTCAGACTGCCATGTTTTTTTTTTCCTGTTTCATCCCGACGACACCAACCGCAAACCTGTATTTCCATTGCACTTAAACATATTTTGTTTATTACGTGGGTCTTATATGAAGTCTGTTTTGATATAAGGTTTGGAATATGATGGACTTATTGCCAGGGAAATTGAATTACAAGGCATTCTAGCCTCACATTCCAAATGTGAACCTCTCTTTGACTCATCTTTTAATAAACAAATACTTACCACCGTCAAATCTCCACCTGGTTTGTTTAAATCATCTAGCAGTGAAATATTCAGAGGATTGTGTGCGGTAAGTCAGCGTAACGCCCCTTTCAGATCGCAGTTTAAATCATAACAATTTATCCAGGCCTCGGCCCCTTTAAGAAATCAAATTTTCCGCCGTTTGAAAGCGCCGCTCTGTGATTGGTGGGATTCTGTGGTCTGCTGGCGTGCACGAGAGGGTCTGCACAGCTGCCACTAATCACCGAGACCCCCGTCCTCCCACAAAGCCCCCCCGAACCCATACGCAGTCCCGTGTCATTCCAATTACCAGTGATGCAGTTAGGAGACATGAATAATAGTCAATAATGCACGCAAACATTTCTAGCGTGTATTTGTGCGATTATGCAAATGAGCCAAACATGCAGAGAGAAGGTAACACTTCAAAGAGGCGCTGGTGAGATAAGCGCATTACATCATCCCCGTCCAATCGTAATTGTTTGACATGCATGGATGTACTGTATGTATTTAGTTTGGCCATTAAGTCAGTCTGGGCATCGGTAATAAAACATTTATCTAGCTATTACTTTACCTGACCTGCTGGTCAAAGTTACTAATGGATTCAGGGAGCGATTCCCTACAGAATGTGTGCATTGATTTTGTGCTCCTCTGAAATATCTGGCCGGGCCTTAATGCCACTGGAACGCAGTGAAATGAAATTAGTGACCCGTTAAAATTTCCCTCCATTTCCTCTTTAAATAAATGGAAATTTGGAATGCTTGGGAGACATTGTGTGGGATAACATCTATCAAGTCCACTAGTGGGGAATTGGTGACAAAAGAAAGTAATTTCCAATCCCTTGAGCTCCTAAATCATTCATAAAATCTGGATGTTGTGCCCAAATGCCACATGTGACATCTGCATAAAGGCCCGAGCGAGCGAGCCGGGCTGGTGGTTTGCATTCTGGCTCCGGCAGATCTTCTCAGGTGATTTGAAGCGGTGGCTTGCGCTCTGTCATTCCGCTCCGGACGTCTCAGACAATACTAATAAATTGGACCATGACAACAAAGCTGTTTTTCTCTCACCGGTGCTGTGTGGATTCTCTGCGTGAGCGCTGCATTCTTAATATCCTCTGCTTTGTCAGATATGTCCTAACACTTGGCAAGAGAATTGCCGGCCAATATTTATTGCTATCGCATAGATCTCCCCTTCTCGGAACTATAGTGAAAGAAAAGGGTTTGCCATTGAATTGGTAATAAGAAATGCATTTCGGCAATTGTGGTGACATTCATCGTGTGCGGAGCAAAGGATGACCTGCTATGTTCCTGTCACTCCATGTCCATTTTTCCTACAGAATGTCAGTCTCCAGGCTATTGAGCCTCACACAGGATTTACTTCTTTTGTTATGTAAAGTGTCAGAAAGTTGTGTCCTGTGGGTGAATGATTAGCACTTTTTTTTTGGTTTGTTTTTATTGGTGACCTTTTTTTTATTCACCATCTTCCTCTTCCTTGGTTCGTGAAAAAAAAATCAAATTGCAATTGGGAAAAATAATATTGCTTTTTTTTTATTTTTATATCAATTGGTTTTACTTATGTACGTATGTATGTATGTATGTATGGATGGATAGTCGGATGGATGGATGGACAGCATAAAACAAAACATAGCAAACAACAAAATAAAACAACAGAAGCAAAACAAAACAGGTAAAACAAAACAAACAACGTAAAGCAATCAGTATGCATACTAAATGTTACGTAAAATGAGCATTAATCAAATAAACTGAATGGCCTTATTTTACCCTTGCATGCCTAAGTATTGAATAAATTCGTGTTATTAGCGTGCTTGCTCTTCGACAGGCTTAGAGAAGGAGCATTGACCCCTGCTGCTCTGCTGAGATTTGTGGCCCTAGAGCCACGTCCCTACGGACCCCCGGAGCTTCGCTTTGGCTTGGCACCTCACCACAAAGGGGAGCATTTCCAAAATGTAAACATAAGCTAAGCTGGATTTGCACGTCAGGCTCTGAGATAATTCGGCGTTCCCAGGGTTGGTCAGTTGTTTGGGAGAGTGTTTCTTTCGAATCAAAACAGCGCTAAATTGGGGCGGTTTCAGGACACATCTATTTTAGACCGCATTACACAATAGTATTTGATTTTAATCGTGCTACATGATCATCTCATCATTAATCTAATGCCATTCCAATGCATCGGAATATGCTAAAATGGATTCCGAGATTAGGACCATGTTTTAATCTTGCTTAGGGGGACATTAACAGACATTTGGTTGTTGATCTACTTTGTGGAGTTTTTGATAGTCGGGATTTACAAACAAGGGCAATCTTGTTTACGCAACTATACGGCAGCCAGTCTGTCACTTTAGAGCGGGAAACAGAAGAACAACGCAACTAATTGTATCCCAAATCCATAGGTAATCTACCTTCTGTAGACACAGAGAGCACCACAGTAGAATTTGACTGCTCACTGCACCCTGGTATGTTTTTCCTATCTACTTGGAAAAGTCTGTTTGGAAGGCTGCCCAGATACATGGATTTAGGTATGTCATTTCCCCGTTTTTCCCTTTCCCCTCTCTCTGTAGAGATGCGGGAGGAGCCCGTTCTGCACAGCGTGATTGGAGACTACAGCTCACAGCCGTTAATTCCAGCTCAGGCATTTCAATTTGTACAATTCCGAGCCGTATTCCCGTTTACAGTCTCTTTATCTCGCAGGAATCTGAAAGAATGCTTTCCATTGAGTGGCACAGAACATGCTCCTCAGGAATGAATATGAACAAGTGACCTATTCTCTCCAACAAGTGATAACGGTTGCAGCCAACCCTCTGACCCAGCCTTTCCCTCCACCCAGCACAAGCTGTAAAGAACAATAGCTTAAGGATATACAATTTTGGCCAAGCCAGGAGCAACTGCTGGTCCATTCATATGCATCTGTAATTTAATACTGTTCTGAGGCCTCCACTGGCCCCTCCCACTGGTGCTGGCTCTTTCCAGTGCACTCTGCCCAATGACTATTGTAATCCCTAACGTCCCCTGCTTTTTATTTCAATTCAGATGTTTCCCGGGCTACACCATTAGGGCAACTCTTCACAGTTTGCGTCAGCATGGGGTCTAATTTGAAAGCCCAACTGATTCAGTAAATAATTAGCACATCAAACCCCCCTCGGTGATGCTTGCAGGAAGCTTGGGTCACTAAAAGAGGTTTATTTTGATTAAAGTTGGGCTGTTGGGTTCAGAGATGGGGAGATGTGCTTTCTAACAAGAATTCGGCCGTCTTCATTTTCAAAGCAGCTTGATAGGAGCACCACACGGCTCTGTGCTGGACCCAATCATGTTCTGTAGTATATATGGTTCCTCTGGGAGACAGTAACAGTCGTTTTCAGGTGACACGTAAAATATCACCAAACTTCCCCATGAAACTTCTCAATTTAGTTTATTGTAGAGTGCTCCAGTTAAATAGGTTTTGATTTGCATGTCTAAATCCATTCCTTTGAAAAATTAGGGAGAAATTAAATAATAAAACATTAAAGAATATGGTTGTATGTAGTCTCATGCTTTTATAACCTCAAGGTTAGATTACTGTAATGAACACTTCAGCTGGTGAGGATTAGAGCGGCAAGATTACTCACAAGAACAAATTAATATGAACGAGTAACATGCTACCTGTTAAATACAGTAGAATAAATTCAAATTACATTGAAAGTCATTAGTGGTTTAGCTGTCTTTTGAAGTGAGCTCTTTTCCTTCTATGAGCCATCGTGATTGCAGGCTCATCATAAACTCAAGCCATCTTAAGATCTAGAATTTCAAAACCTATAAAAGAGGAAGATTTTTTGCATTTAGAGCATCAAATCTCAGGACTGAAACTCTTATTCTCAAGTTTGATTCAAGATTCAAACATTCAAATAACCTCATTATGATTACAAGATTATGAGTAATAGATTAGACTGAAGAAAAGTTAAAGAAATACAATTAAGATTATAAATAACAATATAATGGAAAAATGGGCAGTAATTAACTGATTTTTACATATATGTAACACCGACACCATTATATGTTCAGAACATAAAATAATCAACTACTTGGTTGATGAGCTCGATTGAACCAAAACTCCGGACTGTTTAAAGATAAAAAAAAAATGTTTTTTTCAGTGACAATCACAAACCTTGTCTACGCTATGTGTTTTTTTTTTTTTGGACTCTATTTGAAAAGTAAAATTTGGGCCTGCAAAAAATATTATTAATATTAAACTAACAAACTGGGGGCCCGAAGATCATGGACCCTTAAAACCATTCCAACTGCAATTGTGCTGCTTGGATAAAGAAGGTAAAAGACTGACAAGGAGGGAAAAAATGAGAGATTGTTGCTGGTCACAACTGGAAAAATAAGTGATGAAATGATTTCGCAATTTCAAAGCGCTACTGACAGGCCTTAGAGGTTCAGAGTGCTCCAGAATAAACTGAAAAGCAAAAAAAAAGCATTCTTTTGATTGGATTTCTTCAACAAGTTTACGTCTGAAATCAACGTTGTTTGCTAGTTTGGTCCACTGTAAAATTTGTTACGAAATAGTGAGAATAATCAAACCAGTTCATGTAAGTGTTCAAAATAACGAAGGCTAATAATGAGGTTAGAATGGATTTAAAACGACTTTACACTTTCATTTGATTTCACAAAACGCTAGAGCTATGCTAGGAATGCTAACATGCTAGGAATGCTAACATGAAGGAGCAAACAAAACTCTCTGGCGTAAAAGTGACACATTGAATTTGAAGTGTCAAGCTAGCGTCTTACTAAAGTGTCCACATCCTGACGAACGACAACCACCGGTGTGATTTAACTCTTTATGTGCTTTATCCAATGTAAATGTTAATGCTCTGACATTAGCATTCCTAAAAGTGTGTCAATTGGATTGACTCGCGCCAGTCACTTTGTAATGCTAGTTACGCGGTGATTCGCGCTTTGCTTAGTTTGTTGTTTTCCGGCCGACCAATAATTAAACATTATCGACAACAGACGCCGCGCACTCTCCGCTCTGACAAAGCATAACATTTTAAAGCCAATTTTGAGAACTCGTCACTCTTAATAATTAATCGCAGCACGATAAACAATTCATACCCAGCACCGCCAGATCTATATCCATTATGGACATACGTAATAGTCATTAAAAATGCATCGCCTCCAGCTTCACTCTCTCAATCCCTCACACGACAAACAGGCGAATTACGGAAGGGTGGCAACTTCAGGTCTTCAACACAAAGTCAAAAGCGCTAAGTTGGACAGGCGAGATGGTTTCACGGGTTCCCCAGAGTTCCGAGAGCTGCACAAGCCTCACAGACTATACGGAAATAACACGGCGTCTGGCCGCGCTGACAGCAGACAGGTTGCCGCAGAGGGAACAAACAACACGGAGGCAGAAATGCAGAGTGCAGCTGTCTGTCATCTGCGGCGGCTGCTTGTTAAAGAGACCTTGAAGACACTGGGGGACATGTTTCTCCCTTCTTCGGTTGCACTTCCAACCATGCACTGTAACCCTGTAGGCTTTATCTATTTCGAGGAGGAACTGATGATAACTCTGCTAGATAGACGGCGTGTACAGTACAGCCCCACGGATGTGCCGTCCAAACCACAGAGATGCTGTCACGGTCTGGGATGCAGGACACAGGAGCTCAGACCCAATTGCTAGGACAGGACTTTATTAAACAAAACACAGTTCAGAGACAAGAAAACCCATCCCAAACTGACTCACACCAACAAGACGATCCCCCATCAAACAAAGGAAAACAGACTTAAATACTAGAACAAATCAGATCCAAAAAGACACAGGTGGACACGATCATTAAACAAAATAACTCAAATTAAGTCAAAGTGAAAGTCAAAGTCAGCTTTATTGTCAACTCTGCTGTATGTACTGGACGTTCAGAGAGTCGAAATTGCTTTCTCTACTCATCCACGCTCTTTACAGATAGACATACATTTTTACAAAAAAACAAGTAACATAAAATGTGCATTTTTACAAAAAAACAAAAAAAAACAAGTAACAAAAATGTGCATTTTTCAAGTACTGGTACAGAGTTTTTACAAAAAGTGTTGTGCAATTGCGATTTTAGAAAAAAAAAAAAAAAAATGTGCAATTTACAGAAAGTACCCAAAAAATGCAATAGTCACAGGAACACAATACAGTGGAAATGAGAAATGTAGAAAAACACTACACCTATGAAATCTAATGGTCACTAATGAAATGACCTAATGAGGTCAACTACTGAAACCAAACTCATGACAAACATAAACAGGGAAGTGAACTGAGAGTATGTGATCTAACCACAGTTTCAAACTAAAAGACTGTGCAACTCAGGAACTGCAAAACCTGACAGACATTTGAGACGAGCTGAAGACTTAGTTAGTGCTGGCCTTGGTTTCCTCTGGGTCTCCCACAGGTCGAATACATTGTAGAGTTGGAGTCCGGAAATGTTCCCGTGACTGTGTGTGCCGCTCTGTGATTGGTTGGCTGATGTTCCATGGTGTGACCAGCCTCCAGACCTAGAGTTGGTGGCTTGACCTTACTCACATATGTATCTACATTGTAAATGTGCACAGTGACATTAAAGGCTAATTGTCTAATTTTATCCATTTCTATTCTCTTTGTATTAATATATAACTGTGCAGCTATTTATGTACATCAATACTTGATATTCTGAAATTCCACATTTGAACTTGGCATAATTGTGCTAGCGATCCATTGCTTTGCTTGCTAACAGGGTTCAGAATGTTGTAGATGCTTGAAGAATTGGATAACGTCTTGTTTTAGGTTTTAAAGAAATTCTAGATTCAAAAGGTGAAATAGTTGATGTCACTTCCCCTGAAAGTCCCGCCTGCATTTCACAGCACCGTAATGACTAGAACACAGCTAGAAATTAAAAGTGGTCTCGGCTATTGCTTTAATTGCATGTATTGATCGCATGAAGGCAGTGACTGTGAGTGAGTGCTGAGTGCTGGGACTTTTCTTTGTTTTTCAACAAAGCATTTTGTTATTATCAGTTCTAGTATTTGTTGGCTTTGTAAATGTATTTTTGGTCTTGATGAACCTGTTTGAATTTATTTTTAACTTGGCCATGTTGTCTTTTTTATATTGCACAACAGTATGATTCAATTTCCTCAAGCTAGGACCACTAATGTTCTCATTCTTGTGAAATTTATCAAAACCTTATACAATGAATACAATACTTTTTCAAATACAATTACAATGTATTTCTTTATGTAAAAAAAAAAAAATATATATATATATACACACATACATACACACACATACAGACATACGTGTATATATAATATTAATAATATTTTAAACTGTATACATAAAATATAGTATATTTCTGAGGAGAGTAAATGGAAAAATCTTAAAATTATTCATGCATATAATAATATTATAATTTTATTAAATATATATTTAAATGATTAACAGTCATATACTGTATATAAATAAAATAAATATAAGTCATATATTTAAATTAACAAATATATTACAATAATTTACAATTATAAAATGAAACTCTAATTAAAATGAATAAAATGTCAAAAATAAAACATTTTTCAATCGATATGTATTAAAAAAACACACACACACACACACACACACACACACACACCCTTACACTGTACATTTGACACCTCTTTTTTTTCTAACACTCACAAACGCATGGTTCTAAAAAAAAAAAAAATATTATATATATATATATATATATATATATATATATATATATATATATATATATAAAATGTTGAGAACCACTGCACTAGAAAATGAGAAGTCTTTACTTTAGTGGGTTGTAAAATACAGTTCTTCACATCTCTTAATTAGAAAGGGTAATGTGTTAATTAAGTGTGGAGGTCGTTAGGTGCAGTCTGTGGTACAGTAAAATCATGTCTTACTTTTCCACTTAATAATCCTATTACAAAAGCGCTAAGTACAGAAACTGTACTTCCCTGGTTCCCTAAGCTTCAGCCTCAAGCATATAATTGCTCTGCGTTTAAAGCAATCTGGTCAGCGGTGACAGAATCCTGCCGTCGCCCGCAGAACTTAATGACACTGAAATGCCGTGCAGACTGTGGGCACACGCTTCGCTTTAATGTCCAGTTTGGCATCCTGATGCCCGGAGGTTTGCTTTTTTTGCTGTTCTTGTTTCCTGGGGCTGAGAAACTTGGAAGTAGTGGAGGAGTGTGGTTATACGGAATGCTTTCGGAGGATTAAAACATTTAGTGGATTTCTCACCAAAAAATGCTGAGCTGTAGGCAGGGGTGTGAGGTACTTGAGTAAATGCACTTTTTTACTTAAGTATGTTTTTGGCTACTTCGTACTTGCACTGAGTATAAAAAATATAAGCAACTTTTACTCTCTACTCCACTGCATTTGTGATTGAGTAGCAGTACTTTTCATTCCACTACATTTGAACGAACACTTATCGTTACTTGTTACATTGTAATTGTGCGGAATCAATTTATACCGCGGTTAATTACTTGGGAGGACGAGGTGAATATCGCCATCTTTAGGCTGCTGAAGGTAATGGACGCTATTTGTGAATCAGAAACCACAAGAACGCGAATTAGGGGCGAAAAAATGTGTTTTATAAATGGTATTATATAATATATAACTTTATATAATACATATAATATATAATTTACTAATCAGATTAATCACTTTATTTTATATCCACTTGCAAAAGTAATTGAGACTGACTTTTTGTTCTTTTTATATACTTATTTTTATATACTTATATACTTATATACCAGTTTTCAAACATTGAGGTTAAATTCTGTTTCTGTCTTGGAAAACAATAATTTGTTTTCACATTTTTTTTTTTTGGGCCTATATTGAGCACGAATAAAAATACTTCTTAATACTTAAGTTCTTTTAAAATTGGATACTTTGCTACTTTGACTCAAGTCTTTTTGAAATTGGTGACTTGTTACTTGTATTGGAGTCATTTTTACAGTAAGTATCTGTACTTTTACTCAAGTATGGCTCATGAAAGACTGCCAGAGCGACCAGAAGACGGACTGAAGCTCCGCTTGATCCACCAGTCACAAACTGGAGCTGATGGTGGAGTGACAGGTCGCCTTGAGATGTGGTTGCAGACTGAAAATCCATCAGCTGTAATGTCGGAAACTTGTCTGGATTAGTTATACATAATGATGGAAGAAAAAAGTTCTTCCAAATTGGGAAAGAAATAATTTGAGCAAAGTAGCACGCATATTGTATAACCTGTGGTCATTACGTAGAGGATTCTTCCTGGATGAAAAGCTCGTTATGCAAAATTTACAGTCTTTCTAACTAACAGTAACTGTGCAAACAGATTCTTTACACAAGTAATGGCATGTTAAATGTTTTATTCATGTATATGTTATTCCTAATATTGCCATACAGAAAGAAGTACTCAGCAAGAAGAACTTATGTTTAAAGCACTGTCGAGGGCTTTTCACATATGTGGGTTTCATCTGGATCTCCAGCTTCCTCATACAGTCCAAAAACATGAAGGATATTTGGAGCGTAGAAAAGTGTCCGTAGGCGTAAGTGAGAGTGTGAATGTGTGTGTTTGTGTCTCGCTCGGTGATTGGTTAAAGGCAAATCCAGAGTGCATGTCCTGCCTTTAAACCTTTAAAGTTGATAAGCTTGGCTTCAGTGTTCAGAGCTGGCCATGACACAGAAATAGAAAAGCTTTTTAGAAAATATTTGAACTTTAAATATTTATTTTGTTCAGTTTATTTCATTTTTTAATTCGTCGTATTAATACTAATATTTTGTATTTTCTAAGCTTGAGGAATTGCCTTAAAAGCACACAGCAATGGAGAAAATTCAGAGAAATGTTTATGAAGGCCCTATGAAACCTAAAGACCCTTGAAAAGTATTTTTCGGAATACATAAAGGTAATTATCATCGTTAAAATGTCTTTCAATGCATTTGCATAATTCTTGCAGTCAAAATTTCTTAGAATGTAATATTCTTTCATTAAAATGATTATGTTTCCATAAAAACACTCTCAGTTTAGACACCGTCTCTTTGAGAGATTCTGATCGATCATGTCGTTTACACGCAGAACATTGATTGTGACCCCTTCCTGCTCATGGTTTCTGTGTTATCCGTGGTAGTAAAATAATAATGGATTATTTGACTAACCCTAACGCTGACTTGGTTACATAGTAAACCACATTACAGACTCTCAAGCCCGATGATTAGTGATGGAGCAATAAATATCGAACACTGATTCATAAAATGCCCATTTTAATGAGCAAAACTGACCTAAGCCTAACACACAACCATTGTCTTTTTTTTTCGGACTTGCCTGAAATAAAGAAAAATGACCCCTGCTACCAGCGCTCCGAGGTCTTTAGGTTCTTGAAGGCCAGCGTGCGAATCCCACTAACAACAGCAGTTTATTTCTGACATTAAACCATAAGGTCTTTGAAAGCGTTCTGCACATTTGAAAGCAGGGGAACTGGAAGGCTGGTCTACAGTAGCTGGAGGGCCGAGGAGACACACAAGCGAGGCTTTGCATGAGAAAGGTTGGGGTCTAAAAGGCTAATTGCATGAGAATATACCGACCGACACTGGATCTCTACAGTGGCCTATCAAACATGGCTCATATTACCCTAAGAATCCCATTTAGGTGTCCATATAACAATCAAATGGAAATAATAAGGTCGATCTCAATCACCAGTGGAGTGATTTTCAAGACCAAGTAGCAAAAAAAGGGGGATGAGAAGAAAAAAAAAATGCAGAAGTGCTTCCTGGCTGATGAATACGAGCGCGAATGAAAAATCTACTGGATGTAAAAGGTCAGCAGTGGTGATATTCCAGCCATTGTTAGATCCTCGCGGCGCAGGTGCTGTATATGCCATCAGCATATAGCGTGCCATTTATTAAACACTTTTCCTCAAATGGAACACTTGCATGGCTAAAAGACGCCATTGTTTCGACGCCAATCCAAACAGCTCTTCTAAACAAATCATGAACCAGTAGGAACATATCTGCCCTGTTTTCACAGCGATCCGCTTCCTCTGGCTCAAACCTGCAGCGAACACCTTTCAGCCTTTTCGTCTTGCACTGCAGCTCTTGATTTATGACAGGCACAGGAGACTGACCACTAAAACCATGTAAATTTCCTGGTTCTGAAGCGAGGCCCATGCTAGCGGCGGACCACCCACCCTCTCCTCCTGCCGTATTCTGTTCCACAAATCAGAGGAGCTTTCATATACTGGGGGTCAGGGCCTGTTTTATCACCTCCTGAAGACATCCTTTAGAAGTCTGCCTCAGCGTACATGTCATTCCGTTAAATTGGCCTTCCAAACAAACAAGAAAACGTTGTAAAGCAGGCGACGGCGTGGAACGGTTTCTTCTGAGGAACAGGGAGACGTTTGAAGCTCAGCTCGTGGAGAAAGAGAGCGGTCCTTCGTGTGTATTTACACACGGACCTGTCTGTCCACATGTGTCGAGACGTGGTTCTTGATCAAGACTCGGTGTTCATGACTCTAGAAGCTCCAGTTGTATTTCTGTTCTTGTCGGGCTGTGATGACCAACCTGTGGCCCACGAGCCGTTGCCGGCCCAAGGCTCACTTTTTTTGCACGAAAGGATATATACACACACATTTTTTTGTGAGCATGAACAATTAAACTAATATATTTCGTGATGAAGACTAGAGCAAAGGGTCATATTATAATTATTCATCTTATGTTAACATTTAGCTGTTCTTTTAGGCATGTTTATGTTTGTTTGTTTGTTTGTTTGCTTATTATTGCATGTTTTTTTTATGTTTTATTTATTGATATGTGCTTATTTATCTGCTCTGCTGTTGTTAAATGTAATTTCCCCGCAGTGTGACAAATAAAGGTATTTCAGTTCATCTTCATCTGCAAGTCTTGACCTAAACATTCCAAACATAGCTTCTGAAAAATTATTGCAGATGTCACACAAATAAGAAATAAATAGATTTTTCCTGTCTTTTCTTACATTTTATGTATATTTCCTGTCATTCACGCAAACTAGTTATTTTAAAATACGTAGTTAGTTTACTAATCTGTTTATTTTTTATTATTTTAACTATTATTATTTAATAATAATCTTAGTTTTCATGTGCACTGTGATCGGAAAATATTGAAAAATGCCTAATCCTACAACAGATGGAACAGTAGTATGTTATTTCCATTACATGTGTTGCTGTGGGTAAACCACAATACGTTTCATAGATGGATAATTTTCTCAATATACAACATAATACAACTTCTAAAATGACATAGGAGGAACACCTTTTCCGTTTTAGCACCAACATTCTGGATTGGAACTTGTATTTGAGACACAGTAAATCATTTTAAGTCTAATTAAAATAAATAAATAATAACCACAAATAAAACGGCCTAATTTAGATGACTGAAAGCATAAGTCTCGCGCACAGTCGAAGATTAATTGATGACCTTTTGATGTTTCCCTCTTCTCAAGGTCAGGCGTCTAGTAGAATGAGGAACGTTATCCCTTCTGGAGCACAAAGAGGGAGATGAAGTCGCTCTGGACCATTGGGATGGGGATAGAGTTGCTCCAGGACCAATCAGAAGAGGTAAAGTTCATTCAGCCTTCGGTACCACCAGCACAAAAAAAAGCCAGAGGATACTGATACCAGTCGGCTGCTGAGCTGCTTAGATTTATCAATGCCCAATTCTACTAGAACACTGGTCATATCCATAATCAAATATTAGTGGATAGTGAACACTCCCAATTTCCCAATCCACAAATTGCCGCACTTTTTGCAATCAATTGAGGAAACTTGCTCTATGGTTTGGTATTGAACAGACTGACGCTACTGCTTGTGAAGCTTTGGTGTAAAGCTCTAGATCAATCTACTTACTCCACAAAGCGACTCTAACAGACACCCCACATGTACACCTTTCTTCTTGGCATGTGGCCTCTGACATTCCTGGTGATTTTTGTGTTCTTCAGTTTAAGTCTGATGTGCAAGAATCCATGTGATGGGATTAAATGATCCCTACAAGTATCCATTCTTGTGGATGATCAACTCTACTACATCAGCCTTGTCTCAAACAACATAGTTCTGTCTGAATTCATTCGCACGAGGACATGCTTCAAAAGTTATGCTCACTTCCCCAGCAATTGTAATTCTGTGCTTTTACAGGAATCTCCTGAAAGTCAAAGATTTTCTAGTTAATTAGGTTGCTCTTTGTGGTGTTGCTTATCTAGCCTCAGTTGGTGTCCTGGGCTTTTTGGCTCTTTATTCAGCCTCCAATCCCCACAAAACCGCCCTGCTCCAGTCTCTCTTTCCCTCCATGCCGCATTCAAACACACCCTCCGGGCCGGTTAAGCCAGACTTCGGCTTCTTCCCACACACTCCCATGTCGATACTCCAAAGCCGTTCAAAGGCTCAACAAAGACAGACTGGGGAGACGCACATCCATAGTCAAGGCCTCGGGACTTGAAGCAGTAGGGAAAGAATCATCCCCACATTTGGCTCCAGGATTTACTTCTACTTGCAAATCTGTACAGCTCTTGGCTCTTTCCATGTCCCAGATTATATAGATGAAGTAATGACTTCCGACATGTATGTGTACTTACTGCATAAGTCAATCGTGTTAAAGTATCGTTACTAAATATGGTGTGACAAAATGTTATCATATAATATACAGTACTATAATACAATAAAGTATGTTATATATTCTATATCGACTTATATATGTATAGAACACTGTGTATATATTATATATACATACATACATACATTTTCCACCGCTTAGATTTACAATATATCGTTTATTTCCCATTTATTATAAAGACTCAATGAACTCTATTTTTTTTCACACATCATACTGTTTTAAGGATTTCTTACTGTACATTGCCACACACACACACGGTGAAAAGTGTAGGACCCTTAGATGGTGGTCAAAACCGGCATAACTATCACTCATCAGACGCCTGTTGACGTATCTCTCACAATTACTAATGCTGTACACAAACACAGTTGTGTTTGAATTTTGACATGTTACGTAATAATAACATTAATAGTAATAACAAATATAACAAGTGAAAAGACAAAACACAAACATGTTGTAAACAAACAAAGCAATTGAACATTTTGAAATAAATTATTTTTTATTACGTTTTTGATAGATGACAATGCCTGCAGTAAAAAAAAAAAGTATAAAAAATAATATAAATGTATATTAATATTTAACAATTGTATGATTATTATAGAAAAAACTATATATATATATATATATATATATATATATATATATATATATATATATATATACCTAAGGTAAAAGAGCGGCTCTTCTGACTCCAGTCTCTCTTGTGAATTGGATTCACAAATAAACAAGTGGAGTTCAAAAGTAGTATTTTATTCCCATAACACGAGTCAGCATTAGCGTTTGCTTAACGGCAGAACTCAGAATGGTTTGGATTTCTCTTAAAGGGGCAGGGCACTTTTCACACAAATCTTGAAAATTACAACGCAACCATACCAATAACAAATTAAACCTTAAACAAAAGCTTAACTTAAAAAGATTAATACCAAACTAAATAAACAAGGTTACTTTGATTGTATGCTTCTTTTACCACCAATATCATTTTGTTTAAGTTGTGGAAAAATAAAGTGATGATATTTTAAGGGTTACTTCTGGTCTTATTTCAGAAGGGGGTGCGTGCCCGGCGCCGCTTTAGTATCCCGATGATCCCTAAATAACCGGAATTAACTTAATTATTTATAATTAATATATAATTAATTAGGTTTCTACTCATTTCTATCTATTCACTTTTATCTAATTTCTTTCTAATGTTTTATAATCGGGTCTAAACAGAATACCACAATCTCACAGCTGAACTGGGGGGGTCGACATACAATATATATATTTTATATATACTTATATATAAGTCATTCTATATATAATAACACACACATACTGTATATACATTTTCTTTTTAATTAGGTACATGTGTGTGTTTAAATCCATAGTTTTCTAAAATAATCAGTGCTGGTTTAGTTTCAATCTCCTATTGAGGAACATCACCTTGTATGACACTACACATTTGCATCTGCTTCCTCCTCCATCACTTGGATCTTTTCCTCTCTTTTTCCTTCCAGCATGGCGGTTCCTTCTGCGTTCAGATCATTATCATCCAATTATTACTGCAGACAGTCGTGCTAGACATAATCATTGTGCTTTCTGTCTCACCAGAGATCCTCCAGCTCTCCGTGTCCAGCTCGGGCCAGACGGATCCATCCGCTCGTAGCTTTAGATTAGAAAATGCAAATCACAAAACCCGCTAAACGTCTTATTATTGTAATTTTTCTTTCCCCGGCCCGCACGCGTACAATAACTTGCCACTAAGCGATGAAATAAACCAAGCTGACCAAGTGTGCACAGTTCAATTTACACCCCTCGTATCCCCTCGTATCCATCAATTGTATGTGGGGAAACACACTGCGTCTTGTGTTTTATGGCTGTCTGTTTGGCACCACAGAGCAGCCGGTGGGCCTTAATGTGTGCTGCATATCATCACTCTTACCTCTGCCCAGAGACATCATGACAACATCAGCCAGACACTGCGCTCAATCTGCCCGGCCATACTAATAACATGCTTAGTGGCTGTATGACACACACACACACACACACATCTTATATCCACTATGTCTCCAGCCATGTTTGTGTTTTTATTGGACTCTATAGTTTTATGAAGGCGATGAAGATGGGCGTGGCCTCCAGCTCTATGAATGAAGCAGCAAGCCTCGGCTTCCCGATTTAGCCTGTTATTACTTCTGACACGAGTCATTTACAACAGCCCGTAAGGTGGCGAGGGAAGGTACGGTATTGATTGTGCACCCGCCGGGCTTTTAGCACCCTTAGCGTCACCGACACTCCTGCGTCTTATGAAGACCTGAATGCTGTCATATTCCTGTTGTTTTCCTCCTTCTCCGATGGCTTTTTTTTTTTCATCTTCTGTTTGCTCAAGGACATCAGATGGCCGGAGCGAGCTGCCGGCTTAATGGATTGCATTTCCACGTTTGCTTTTAAATTTGACTGATGATATTTTCAGCAGAGCGGAGATGCGGAGTAATGAATTGCGTTTGGGTTGCGTGTTGTTTGCCTTCCTGGTCTGGGATTGGGATTGGGATTGGGATGGGAGAGCTGGTGGGGTTCAGCACGCCAGCGTGACATTTAGAATGTCAGGAGTTGCTGAATTAGCACGTCTGTGATCCACAGAATACATACATAAACACTTTTAATGAAATCCCATTTTCCAGCCATTTAACGTCCCTAAATGTGATGCGATAATTGCGGCGGGCAAATAGCCGTGTTTCATGAAAAAGGTGCGATGTATAATAAGCCTGATTTGCATGGAAAGTAACTATGTTTGTCGTGATAATGACTGGTATTCACGGGGCAGCACTTAGCGTAGCATTTAGCATCAGTCTGAATAGCTGGTTAGCAAGACTTGTCCGTGTTCACAAATCTTACTTTCCGCTCCCAGTTTTGCCTACAGACATTTATTTTGAACATTTATTGACATGCTCGTGATGGTGTGTCGGTCTCTCCGGGGGCTGGCGTTCCCCCGGCTGTGTTGGTGTCGCTTGAACACACGGAGCTTGTGGGAAAGCGACGCTTTGGTAATAAACACTAATGTGCGATTTCACCAGGACGTGTCTGGTTTGTTTTTACGGACGTGTGTGTTCTGAAAGGCTGCATCCTTTGAGTTTGAAGAGGAAGCTTGTTTCCATTGGCAGGTGGAGCAGAAAACAAAGACACGAGTGAGAAATGGTGATTGTTTTACACATCAATTCAACAATTGTAAATTCAACAAAAAAGTTCAAAAAGAAAAAAAAATGAAACATGAAAAACCTTTAAGCCACAATGTAGCAAACTAAAATGTTGATAGAACCACTGTTAGCAAATGTCAGTTAGGTTATTTATTTGTATAACTTCAGTATATAATCGTGCACTGCATAAAATGGCTAAAATATTACATATATATGCGTATTGGGAATAAAAATTGTAGAGGTGTAGAAAAAGCAACTTTTTATGCCTATTTTTACTTGTGCTTTTGTGGAAGAAGTTGCTGAGTAGATGAAATCCATTTCTTGAGGGATTAGTCTACTATAGTAAGTTATTAGAAAAACAAACTTGAGCTTTTTTAACAAAATGGCTTGACCTTTCCTCACTGTGTGTGATAGTGTATGGCCATAATGAACTGAGACGGTGTCATTTTCTCACAAATTGGGTCACAGAGACCCACACAAACTCAGTCTGTGTTTTTTTTCGTGCCTGTATAATTAGAGTCCAAACTGTCATCACATTTGTGTGTGTGTGTTTGTGTGTGAGTGTGTGTGTGGAGAATCAGGTATAATGGCTGGAGATTATGAGCTTTGTGTGCTGCTTCACCGGTAAATGTTGACCATGCCAAAGGGATTTACAATGAAAGGTTGTGTTATCAGATTACAATAACTGTTTCATTACAGCTTTATTTACGCTGTATGAAAGAACCACATTCCAAATCTGTCATGGAAGAAGATGAGGCAGGTGAAGCTCACCGCAACTCCATCAAGCTCTAGTCAGTTTTTTTGTTCTCCAAAATAAAAACTAAACAGTAGTATAAAATTAAAAATGAAATAGCAACAACAAAAATAATACAATTACGTAAGATACATTGATACATATAACTCATTATTAATATCTGTAGGCAAAAATACGTTGTTGTTGTTGTTGTTATTAGTAATTATATAAATAATTGTTATTATGATTAGTATTATTAATAACAATCCATTAAAAACAGGGGGGAAATATAGAAAGTGTCCAAACACGTGTCACTAATGCTTTTAAAAAAATAAAATAAAATAAAGCGAGAACAAACGTTGCAAAGAGAAATGCAATTTTTTTTTTCTCTCTACAAAAACACAAAATGAATATTTTGAAGCAACACTAATAACATATTGAAAAACGCTGGCTGTAATGATCTCATTCCAAAATAGAAAGCTTCAGAACCCCTGATGAGAGAACAGAAAATTAGATTTTTTCTTCTTTTTTTACATTTCGGAGGTGTGAACTCACTTAAAGATAAAATCACAGCCTTCACTGACCCCAGTAACTTGCACAACGGCACCCATAAAACAGCATGGAACCCTCTGAAATAGACCCAGCTCTCTTAAATACAAAAGCTACAGAGAAGAAAAGAGGTTAGGGGATCAGGAAGAGAGCGAGGGGGTTGTTCTGCACCAGAACAGGTTAAATCCTCCAAACCTCTGGAACGAGGCGGGTGCTAAATTGGCAGACCTTCTCTCTCCATCACAGTTTTTTTTTTTGTGTTTTTTTGGGGGGGCTGACCCACCCCCAACCTCATCTGCTCTCCCCCTTCACACAGCCAGAAGGCCTCTACGGTTTCTCTCTGGCTTTCTCTGGAGAGAGAGAGAATAAGGCCATACACTCTCTGAATCTCATTTAGTAAAGGATTACCTATTAACCCTCCAGAGGTCTAAAAGGAAAGAGACTGTGTTTGCTGAGGCACTTTAACAAGAGCTCGTGTTGCTTCTGTGGGTGGAAATAATAAGATCTCTGATGGTAGCTATGTGTTGCTTAGCTACATGCTAATTTATAAATATATAAGCCTCGGGTGTTGCTAGTGGTGTTAAGATCGCTCATCTACTCGCTGTCACGTCACGCCACACATCACTGTCACGTTTCCTCAAAGCTCAAGCTTGTTTACAGCAATGTGCAAGCAGAGGAAAACTGCTAGTTGCTATTAGCGTGATTAGCAACTAGCATATATGTATATAGTGTTCAGTTGGAGTTTTGGAGTTTGTTGTGTTGTGAAAAGATGTGAACTCATACAAAACATTTTACCAGCTGATTTGAAATTTTTCAGTGGTAACAAATCAAAAATGGTAAACTTAATTTGTTTATTTAAATTGTTAGAAACAATACACAGAAATACACATGGAACACATATTGAAATATTATCAATAAAATACAATTTATGTATTGATTTAGAATATGATGGTTAACTGTCATACAATTGCAGTTATTCTAACACTGAGCATAATAAATATTTATCTAGTCAAGTATGAAATAACGCATGCTCACACATACACACACACACAGACGCACGCACGCACGCACGCATCATGCATGCAATATGTTTGCTGAGGATGGCAAAATTCTAAAAAAAAAAAAACTTTATCTCATCTCACTACCTATCAGAACACCCACCGAGGATCCAGTCACATGTAGCATGACCTCTGACCTTTAGGTCTGCAGCTGGAGAAGTTTTCCACATTCCTACTTCACTGGGCATTCATTAACCCTTGCGACCAAACTGGTTATAAGGCAACTAATAGTCAATCCAGTCGTTTGGACCAAAAAGCCCCTTAAAGCGAGAACAAAACCCCTCCATTTCACTTTCCAGTCTCCATATCAGAGCCATTAAAGTATTTCCTTTAAGTTACTCTCTAGTTTCCAATTAAACATTTCCTCTGGAAGGTTCTCAGTGAAGGATTTGCAACTCATCTGAACGTTCCTAAATCCAGCCTCCATGGCAAATTTAGAAGATAGATGGGTCACCCATGTCTAAGAAAACAGACGTGTTATTATGGTGGATGATGGGATTTTAATGGCTTCAATGATAAAAACACACGCTGTGGTGCACCAAGGGCAGACCGACGTGACTCCAAACACCACAGGACACTGTGTGGTTAGTTTGGAGCTTGTTGATCTCTTGTGCTTGTCTTGGTGAGGCTTCAAAGAACATTATCTTTAAGAGTTATGGGCTGTGGGAGGCTTTTTCTAGGTAAAAGTTGAATGGTGCTGTGGAACCTTCATGGCGACTGTGGAGATGTTGGGTTGGTTCTTTGCTTTAGCTCTACTTGTCTTTGTAGGTCCCTTGTACCTGGAATCCTTATTCATCAGTGTCTGGCTCTCGGCTGTGGGATTATGGGTACTGATGACGGTTCGAGGTTCCTGTGTCAGGAATCACTCCGTGTCCTCCACTGCTTTGATCTCCTGTTGAATGGGAGCCTGTGTTTTTTGTCTGTGGAATGAGATGCGTAAATATTCTCGTCAGGGGGGATTTTCAGGAGATGTTTCTCATATCTGTTAGATGAAGGGTAAATAGAAGATGGCAAGGAAAGGTAAAAAGGTTGCGGCAACAGTTGTGTTAAGTTTATCTCTGATGAATGTGGCGTTTGCTAATCTTCTCAGTTGTAGGTTGCGGGGGATTTAGAAGCTCCAGTGGAGTTTTAGACGACAATGAATTACATCTTAATTACTTTGATTTTACACATCGTAAATTCTCAGTTCAGGGGTGGAGGGTTCAACTTTCATCCGAGAAATACCACTACTTTTAAATACTATCAGTAGCATTGTTATGCAAACAATAATTAATTATTTTTATAGCTGCCGTATTTTTTTTATCACTTTTTTTTTTAAACGGGCAATTTTCAAAGTCAGTTTATCATTATGAATTGACATTGTTGTGAGCAAGAGTTGAGGTGTGTGTGTGTGTGTGTGTGTGTGTATGTGTGTGTGTGTAGCCATTTAGGTCAAAGTGTGCTAAGAATGGTAGGTTTTTAAACTAAAGTGAGGACCGTTGTCTGAAGCCCACAACTCTGAAGGTCTGTTTGAGGGTCAAGATGGTTCAGTATTGTTACTATTACACGTTACTATGGGATTATTTTGATGGTTGGGGTGAGGAGACGAGAGAAGGGAAGGTATTGCTTTGAATTTAAGTCAAATAAGGTTAGGATTATATATAATCAAGAAACTCTAATAGAAGGCCACCATGACAGAAGGGTTGAAAATTAGAAGGCTGCCTCTATTAGAAGATATACAAGAAGCATTTATACATGGATGTGTAAATTGTGTGTTTAGCGCAATTAATTATCATTATTCTCGCATTTGCTCCCTGTGCCAATTTCCAAATGTGCAGTCCTTCTCATCAATAAGGTTTATTTTCTTTTACTCATGACCGGCTTAATGACAGAAACGTTGAAACTTTGACTGTACATATATTCACACACACTCCACTTTTACATTGACACTATTTTTAAAATCCCATTTAGCTTCAATAAAATATTTCGCCTCTCACCACCTTTTCTCAGCCTCGACACTTCTGTCTTCCACTCACACTAGGTTCTGTCACGACCAGCTCAGTGAGCGTGTGGCAGTAGTGTCCACTTGACTTTGCCCCTAGCCTCACTCTGACACCACAGCCGGTGACAAATACACTCTGCTCCGATCATCCGTTAGATCAATACATTACAAGTTGTGTGTGGAACCAGGCTGTCTCTCTGAAGCCCACAGCAGTCCCGGCCCAACCGTAGGAGATGGATTGCAGGTGCTTCCTGTGGTCGGAAGCGGCTGATTAAAGAGGTTAGCCCTATCTTTCTCTGCACGCTCGCGCTGGCTTTCTCCTCTTGACTTCATTTTGCCTTCACACACATCGCTCTACAGTTAGAACGTCGCAGCAGTCGTGCTCCTCTACACGTTCCCAGCTGTGGATTGCTCTTTCGGATAGCAATCGGGCCTTCGTAGGGTTGAGGACGAAACAGCTGAGAAGCTGGTGAAATTCCTTGGCGATACTTTTCGTTCTAATAAGCGCACAAACCCGCAAGTGTCACACTCATTTACACCGGCACACACACTTCTGAAGTTAACCATTACATTGCTCTGGTCACATTTAGCTACCATCACGCACAATGTGGTTAGGGAAATACAATTGCCTGACCTTATAAAGCACGGCGCCGTAAATTTTCCCAATTCAAACCGTATGTCCTGTTGTGATAATGCCCGGCCCATTCAGAACATTACGGTTCTCTGGTACATCTGCAGGCCAGAGACCCGGTATTATTTTTAAACTCATTTCACCATCTGAGGGAAAAGGAGAGGTGGAGAACGGGCCTGTAAAACCATTTCGGTTGAAAAAGATTGTTCTCGTTATTCCGTTAGATGTTGCTGAGGACGAATCTGGTGATTGTTTCTCGAGCTTTTATTACGTTTGGTATTGTTTAGTCTGATGAGGTGTAAACTCAAGAAAGCTGTTTAGCTTTTGAGTTCATTTTATGAAAAATAGCTCAAGTTCGAAGCCCAGTTGAAGCCTTTCCATGTGAAGCTTGTGAGCCCGTGTGCAAACATGGGTTTCCTCTGGGACTCCGGGTGAATCAGAGTTGGAAAAACCGCCCAACGGGAGTGAGAGTGTGATTGTGTGCTGCCCTGTGATTGGTTGGCCACCAATCCGTGTGTTTGTCCAGCCTGCAGGAGTTGCTGTAATTGGCTCCAGTTCCTCTGGACCTAGAAATGGATAAAGTGGTTCAGATAATGAATAAATGGACATCAATTGTCTGTGGATCTGCTGAGGATTCCAACTTTTTTTTTTTTTTATTGCTGTAGGTGCTAATAGTTAAGAACTGTGGTTGACTTTAGTCTAGACTTGTGCTCTATGGTTGAAAGTTGACATGCTCCTTTTATTTTCTTCCATTCTCAGAAATAGACTAACCACAAATTATCCCTTCTAAATGAATATTATTTAATTACAAGTGTATTTAACAGATTCTGTGCTACGAATGTCTTGCCTACTGTGCATAATACTTTACTGATCATGTATAATTTTCAAAAACACAATCTCTCTGCCTATAAACAGACATGGTTTGATGATGAATGAAACCGTTTTGGGTGGAGGGAAATATCGTTTGGGTTTGTGTGGTTGACTGAACCTTCCAGGAGAGCCATGACTCCAGGAAAACTATCTCTCTCTCTCTCTCTCTCTCTCTCTCTCTCTCTCTCTCTCTCTCTCTCTCTCTCTCTCTCTCTCTCTCT
>MU204241.1:2592554-2612872 GCA_017309775.1 Paedocypris sp. Pulau Singkep
TTTCTCTCTCTCTCTCTCTCTCTCTCTCTCTCTCTCTCTCTCTCTCTCTCTCTCTCTCTCTCTCTCTCTCTCTCTCTCTCTCTCTCTCTCTCTCTCTCTCTCTCTCTCTCTCTCTCTCTCTCTCTCTCTCTCTCTCTCTCGCGAGGCTAATTCCGACTAGCAGCTGGTCCTTTTCACTCTGTGTTTACTTTTAAATACTAGCTCTGCTGCTGCCCATCACGTCTTCTCGGACTGTCAACTTCAAAATCTAACAATCACGAGCTTCTTAATTAAAAACAGCCCTTGGCTTTTCGCTTTCCTGTTCCAGTTGATGTAACCATTCTGGAATCGAAAACAAGAAATACCTTTCCCATTCTAGTTTAATTTGGCGACGCTGCAGGACTCTCACCTTCAGAGCTGTACACACTGTGTGTAAAACACCATCTGTCAGAGGGAGGGAGTGCGACTTTGTTCTAGCATAAACAGTGGCTGCTCTCAAGTCGCCCGTGAGTTTCACTGTCATGTAAATTCCAGTTGTGAATAATGTTCAATCCTAATCCAAGGGTGCAGCAGAGTAATGGCAGGGCCACAGTCCAAGTCGCACAGCTGCTTTACGATTGCTGCGCTCGCAAATACAAATATAAAACGGCTAAAAAATGGCAGGCATAATGAACAGAAATACAGCTGTCAGCATAGCTGCCCGAATGCTATTCTGCTGTAAACAGTGTAAGTGAAACTTTAGTAGGACAGTTTTTTTTAACCACTGTAGTTAACATGTTGATGTGTGTTATGGTTGGTATGCTACTAGCAGTTAGTGTAATAGTCTGTTTATGATGGCATTTTAATGGTTAATGTAGTTAGAATGCTGCTAAATGATAGTGTTGGCGTGGTCTCATTAGTTAAAATAGTGTTTTTAGTGTGCTCTAAGCAGTTAGCATATTGCTAAATGGTAGCGTTAGCATGGTCTCGGTAATTAGCATGTCATGGTATGGTTGTGGTAGTGTGATCTCAGTAGTTAGCGTGTTGCCAAATGGTAGTGTTAGTGTGGTTTTTAGTAGTTAGCACGCTGCCATTGCTATGGTAAGGTGGTGTCAGTAGTTAGCATGTCGCTAAATGGTAGCGTACGCGTGCTCTCAGTAGTTCGCATTTTGCAATATGGCTGTGGTAGTGTGATCTCAGTAAGTTGGCATGTTCCCAAATGTTAGTGTTAGTGTGGTTTTTAGTAGTTAGCATGTTTGCCTTTTGTGGTAAGGTGGTCTCAGTAGTTAGCATATTGCTATATGGTAGTATTAATGTGGTTTCAGTTGTTAGCATGTTGTTTTATGGCATGATGCTACGTTTTAGAATTGCATGGAATTGAAGTGTTGTATATATATAAAATGCTGTGTGTGTGTGTGTGTGTGTGTGTGTGTGTGTGTGTTTGTTTGTGTGTGTGTGTGTGTTTCTTTCTGGCTCAGGTGTCAAAAGTTCAACCCACAGTTTTTGTAAAAAAGATGAAATTGCTGTGAAATATTTGTGAAGATCATTTTTTGGCCCTCCAGCTGAAGCTCAAAAGTGCGATCATCTATCTGTACGGGCGAATGGGGCAGTGCCTCAGCAAGCATCATTAATAAGAAATATAAGAAGCAAAAATGACTAAGCGCCTATACTGAAAGGGTTAACTTTGATCAAATATGGCACAGACCACAAGGAAACTTGAGAGCAAGCTATACAGAGCAACCTAAAGAATTCTGGGAAATGAATCATTGCCTACAGCTCACAGGGTGGCCTGTTATGCACCGTGGAAATTTAGGCCGAGCAAAATGAACTGAATCCGTGTTTTAACAGATTTGACTTTGACAAGATGCTGCTGACCCTGAATAGTCCTCTCAGAAGCCCACAGGCATCGCACGGTTACAGCCACGACTCAAGGACGAGTAATACAGTCAGTCACATGTATTAAATATTGTTTGTAGTTTCTAGATTAACTTTTGCCGTTGCCAGGGGTGTGAGGTACTTGAGTAAATGTACTTCGTTACTTTACTTAAGTATGTATTTGGCTACTTCGTACTTGCACTGAGTATCTAAAAATATGAGCAACTTTTACTCTCTACTCCACTGCATTTGTGATTGAGTAGCAGTACTTTTCACTCCACTACATTTGAACGAACACTTATCGTTACTTGTTACATTGTAATTGTGCGCGACATGCCGGAATCGGTTTATACCGCGGTTAATTTCTTGGGCGGACGAGGTGAATATCGCCATCTTTAGGCTGCTGAAGGTAATGGACGCTATTTGTGAATTATAGAAACCACAAGAACGCGAATTAGGGGCGAAAAAATGAGTTTTACAAATGTTATTATATAATATATAACTTTATATAATACATATAATATATAATTTACTAATCAGATTAATCATTTTATTTTAAATCTACTTATAATTTAGGTGATTGAGACTGACTTTCTGTTCTTTTTATCTACTTTGTTCTACCAGCTTTCAAACATTGAGGTTACATTCTGTTTCTATCTTGGAAAACAATAGTTTGTTTTCTTTTTTTGGGCCTATATTGAGCATGAATAAAAATACGTCTTAATACTTAAGTTCTTTTAAAATTGGAAACTTTGCAACGTTGACTCAAGTCTTTATGAAATGGGTGACTTGTTACTTGTAGTGGAGTAATTTTTACAGTAAGCATCTGAACTTTTACTCAAGTAGGGCTGTCCGGTACTCTTCACACCCCTGGCCGTTGCATTAAACTCCCGGTATTAGCATAATTTCACAACTGTGTCTTCCAGCTTCTGCAAGGATCAATTCATTCAATCAGTTTCATTCCTAAGAGGATATCTGAGATTACAGGCATGCGGACTGGCTCTGTAAGGCTCTTAATGGATCACTAAAATGTGTGTAAGAGGCTCTGGCACTGCCGCCGCCATCTGAGCTTAGTCACTGATGTGTTCGTGTTCAACCAAGTGTGTAGAAATGAAAGAAAAGGGAAAAAAAATGCAATATATATTTATCTTTGGCCAGTTTTGCCGATAGTCTGTATTGGCAAACGCATGAGAAAGTGATAGTTTGCAACACACCTCAGTGAAGATCAATATTTATTGGGCTTAAATCCAATGTTTAGTCCAAGGGCAAAGAGGCTGGTTTCATATGCGGGGAAAATTGTAAAATACAATGTCAAACAAGCAATTACCCATAAAAACAAGTCACTCACCGAGTCTTTTTTTATTGAATAAGAGAAATAGACCCCGAGGGCCATTATAGGAAAGAAGGGGGTCTGATCTGCAAGCAGTGCCTCGGGCACCATGCGCATCTTTTATTGACTGACCCCGATATATGCATCTTAAAAGTACAGACCCTGTAAATGCCCGCTAACAAATGATAGACAGTCTCAAACAGATGGATCTGGAATCTTCTGTGGAATATTAAACAACAAAACTGTATATTGTAAATTAGTAGAGCGATACAAAACAAAGTGTAAACGAACTGAATTCAGCCATTCTTAATGTAGTATTTTTATTTTTCTTGACCAGATTTTGTACTAGAGCTTTGCTTAAAAAACATATTATTCTGCAAATTGTCAGCTAAAAATTTGAGGTGCTCAAACTTGAGTACAATAATTATTACCGGTAGTTTCATAATGTTTACATAAACATAAATAACTATAAATAAGTAATATAAATAGGATGAACATAATAGGCAGGTATTAAAAACATAATTATGTTATATTATAAGCTGTAGAATATGTTACAATCTTTTATTAAAAAAAAATGTTTATAGGATTTTTGTATCATAAAGAAATATAATTCTGTGGTGTAAATCACATGTACATTTTTGCAATGGTTTGACTTTGATAAAACATCTTATTTTATTCAATAACAAAAAGTAAAATATAAATCGTGTTACACTTTTATAGACATTTGAATACTTTTATATTACTTTTATCACAAAATATAATATTTAATCAATTACTTATAAACTGCTTTACATATTAATTGCTGGTACACACATTTGAAACTGTCCTTAAATTTTAAATTCACTACAACTGAACATTTAAGCATTCTGAACATCTTTAAACATTTGGTCCACCAGTATTTTGACTATTGTTGTGATGCTTTGTCTTTATTTTTGACAGTCCGTCCTTGCTCACATGCTATTGAGATTCTTTTAAAACCCTCTTATCTGAGCAATGATTTTCCCATGCTGGTACTTTTTTTTTTTTTCTATTCACTGTGAAAGTTTTCTAAAATCCCAAAACACAAATCTGTGAATCCGCGTTGAATGTTGGCGATCAGTGTCTTGCCCAAATGACTCAATAGTCCGAACCTGTAACCTCTTGGACACAAGTTCTATTCCTTAGAAACTGACACAAGCAGCTCAGTTCTCTCCGGCGTCAAACAGCGGGCAGCAAATATCACAACCATGGGATAATTGCCTATTTGTTGTGCCATATAGATGAAAGCCAGACGAAAATCGAAACGAGATAATCATGGTGAATACATACTTGCCCACAGACTCTTTTTGATTCAAAGATTTGTCCACCAGTGTGAAAAACAGACCTCTCACACTTCTGGAAATCCGATTGATTTGCAACTTCAAGTGAAGCCACAGAGGAAAATCACATCTCCGGCCCGGCACGCTCCAGATAAAAGAGTTAACACATTCTAAAGTCCAGTTCGGGTAAATATAATTACATCTTCATTCCTTCATCGCGCGGCATGAAAAATATGTATCATGCGTTTTACTAAAAAGCTACAAGCTGAATTTTAATGGCTATTGATTTGATCTTTCTTTTTTTCTTTGTGTGTGCGTGTGTGCGTGCATGTGTGTGCGTGTTTCAGGCTACATAATTGCATTCTACACATTTATCACTAGAGCTGTTGGATACGAGTGTTGGGAATTGGACTGGTAACTTAAAGGCTGCAGGTTTGAATCCCCGACCAGAAGGTACTACATCTGAAGTGTCTCCACGGCTCTGGACTTGTGTGTGCATACACACTTCACTGTTGGCGTGAGATGCAGAGCGATAAAGGGTTAAATACTTTAGTGGTGGGAAGAGAGACCTGCCACCCAGGCAACTGAAGTGTTCTTGAGCGAGACACTGAAGCCAATCTGCTCCCCAGTCAACCAACCAACCAACCACTCAATCAATCCATATTCCTGACTTCCTTTCCTTCTGTCTTCCTTTTTTCCATCCTTCCTTCCCTTTTTTTTCCTTCCTTTCTTTCATTTCATTCCTTCCTTCAAGTTTCTCTCCTTTCTGTGAAGTTCCAATTTTCTCTATTCTTCCTTCAAGTCAGTTTCTCAATTTCTTCCTTCGCTTCTCCTTAATGCCTTTGTCCTCCCCTTCGTTAAAATGTTTTTATTCTTTCCTTCCTTCAAGTTATTTCCTTCCTTCACTCCCTTCTTCTTTAATTCCTTCAAATTCTTTGAAATTCATTTTCAATACAAAATCTTTCATTTTTTTTCTTGGTTCGCTCCCATCTTCCTTCAAATAATTGAAATAATTGTCTTTTAATTTGCTCCAATTTCCTGAAGCTGTATTTCTCTCTTTCCTTTTTACACAACTCTTTTACTTCCTTCCGTCCTTCTTTCTTTCCTTCCTTCCTTCATTCATTCATTTATTCCTACATTCATTCAAGTTTCATCTTTCCTTTGTCTCTCTCTCTCACTCACTGACTCTCTCTCTCTCTCTCTCTCTCTCTCTCTCATCCATCACTTTCTCTCTTTCTCTCTCTCTCTCTTTCTCTCTCTCTCTCTCTCTCTCATCTTTTAACTTTATGATCCCTGTGCCTATTTTGGAAAAGTGACACTGATCAGTAAGACAGAGGTAGAGAACGAGAGAAAGATCTGTCCCCATTATGACAGATGAAAATAAAACCGAAGTTCCTAGAGATGTCAGAAGCTGCCGTGGCGTCTGTCTGCCAGGCGCTCCGTATAATGAGAAAATCACATTTCTGTAAAGTGCATGTATGCACAAAACGAAACATTTGTTTTCCTCAAGCTTCAGCCAGCTCGGAAATATGCGTGATGTTTGAAACCACTCGTGTACTTTCAAAGTGCGAATAATAATTACTTGCTTTTTCAGCTGTAATTTAGACGAGTGAGTTGCACTTAAAAGCCGCGCATGCTCTGCAGCACAAACACGTCCTGATGAATGCAAGATGCCTGCTATTTTTACTCACTTCCCTGAGCTGTGTAGAATGAGATCCACCACGGTTCGTCTGCACATCTGAAGTTCTCCATCACTGTTTGCCTGTTCGCATGTGATGGGGAAGAGCGGGGCAGAATGACACAGGAAACAGAAATGAAAGGTGACCCAGCTGCCGTACGCGTTGCTAGCCATTTCATTAGCCGCCGTGAAGTGACGTTTGTGATGAACATTCGCAAATTTATTGTGGAGTAAATACAGGCTTGTTTCACTATTCTTGTTTATTTTAACTGTATTTTGGTGATTCACATGCCACAAAATTCGCCATACGCTCCGGGCAAAATGAAACACCAGTGGGAATGAGTCATTGGACCGAGTCATTGTGGAGCGTTTACAGACGGCTGTCGATGTCAGCAACGCAAAAGTTTTTGACTTTGATTCGTTCTGACGGACGTTATTGTTCCTTTGATTAATAATGTTCAAAGCATGTCTGAATGTCTCAGTAATGTTCTTGCTTTGAACAAGATGTACATTGAGTGAGTTTGTCAATATGGCCACAAGGGACCGTATCGAAATTGCGCATCCAGTGAAGTTATACACACTCAGTGAAGTGAAAACACACAACCCCGGAGCAGTGGGCAGCCTTTAGCCGTGACACACGTGAGGTCAGCGTCTTGCCCAAACACTAGTGAAGACGAATTCCAACCAGCAATCTCTTGAATGGAAGTCAAATTCCCTACTTCTAAGCCAGAACTTCTAATAATATAGTACAGTTTTTTTTTATTTGGTAAAGTATAAGACGTGCCATTAAAAAATATCTCAAAAAAATGTTAAAATACTTTTTCGGATTTTCGAGTGTGCCTCAAATTCCAAAAAATACAAAATTTTAGTTTTTTGACATTATTCTCGACCTGAATCTATTGGTTATTTTCTAGTATTTAAAAAAAACAACAATCAAAAAATCCACTTTAATGTCTGTTTTGTGAAACCATGGCAGTTTCCTTATGTTTTTAATTGTTTCATACATGCCCGCTTCTCATTAACTCTTTTATGAACTTGAAGCCAATTATGGATGGATATTTATGGTGTGCGTGTGGTATTGTGGTTGTCAGATGTTGAATTGTCAGCAGGCAGATGGGTACCATGTAGGTCCACCCTTTGTTCATTTACATCTCCATCCTTTTTGCACTTCAAGGGACTGTCGTTTCTGCCACCGAGCTGAACATTGCGAATGCTGTAGACCTTCCCAGGCAATAGCTCAAGCAAACTTGTCTTTCTTTGCTTTGGTTTTCATGGCCAGGTGCTCGACCCCGTGGGTTTTTACTCGGTGCCGAAATAGATCAGAATGCAGAGATGTCAACCTTATAGCTTGAGAGTTTCAAGGTCCGTTGTGCTTCTTTGATCACACCATGGCCAACTGAGAATTCAACCTGCTTTCTCAGCAGATGAAGATCGTGCAGCTGAAACAAACTTGGAGTCAGTTGGTGCAGAGTGGAACGCGTCCCACCGTAAGCATTTCCCAACCTGGCGGTCCACTGGGAAGATGCACCATCAGATGAAAAAATCACACCCTGTTTTGACATTCTAATTGATCTGGAGGAATCTAGCTGGGTTTGAGCTACACTTATCTGTAGCACCGGAGCAGACATGGGGAACTTCAAAGTGAGGATGTGGACGTTTTGGCAGGTTTCGATGCGGACGCTGTGATCGTACTTGCATTCGAGAAATTGGACTTGTTATCTCACTCAGGGACGCCGCTTGGAGTTATGGGCCCTATAAAAAAAATATAGATTCAATTGATTTGGGTGTACAGAACATTTTAGGTGGACATTTAGCTTTAAAATCAAGAGACATTTCCTCAAAAAAAGCAGTTGAAATACGGTATGTGTAATTTATCTGCTGTTCTACATAGTCGACATAAAGTATTACTGCAGAGTAAAAAAATATACGGTATATATTTAATAATAAACGAGTTAAGACCCTGAGAGAATTAAGAATGCTTAGATTTAGAACATTTTAGTAATGCCGAATGGATGTTAAGGCACCTTAGTAACTTAAGGATATTAAGGTGCCTTATAAATAAAATATGTTGTTGTTGTTGTTGTTGCTATTACAACATTAATTTAATTGTTGTTTAGCTCTCGATTAGTGTTGGAAACAAAAGGCTTGAAAGCAAACTTCTTTTTTTTTTTTTTAATATTTTTTTATTGAGTTTTAAATTTACACACTTATATTCAATACCCCCAAACACGGCAAAAAAAAAAAAAATTCCCAAACATATATATATACATACTATACATACTATGCATATATTAACAATAATACAATAATACGGTTTATAATAGTACATCAATAATAATTCCACTGTTCAGGGTCCACAATAATTAAATAAATTCTTAAAGAAACAATGTTCCATGTTTGTTCAGTCAACCAAATTGTTGGGTGACATAAAAGGCATCGCAACATCGCAACAGCAGAAAAGAAAAAAAAAACACCTTTGTACATGTTGGCCAAACTTCTTAACGGCGACTCTGATCTCACTGAGAAATGTTGGATTCGCTGTTCTTGCGTCTTCCACTCTTCTTTGCATGTATCCATCTGTTAGTGTCTGGTGATGTCATTCTCTCTACCCGTTTCCCCTCACTAGCATCGTATATGCTTGACTCAGCAGTTAAGTGTTCTACTAACGCCAGGCTTCTTCCCCTGTTTAATCCATCTCTAAACAAAGGCATTTATTACAGACGCATCCATCTTAGTACATTATACATTGGCAGGAAATGCATTTCCTTTGTGCAGACACAAGCTAATTAGCAATCAGCTTAAGCTTTGACTAGGTTAATCGCTCAATACACAATCAACCTGCGGGAGAGAAGCAGCATGCATCCCCATTAATGTCCAGCGGCGGCCTGCCTGATCACTTCCACGTTCCTTCCTCTTCCAGCACCTCGCTGTTGATCACCATATATTGATTTCACTCCCCTTCTAATTGAACTCAAGTTCATTACAAGCAGTTAAAATCATGAATGATGTATTAGTACAGTCACATTTGTTATACTTGTCTGTCTTTTAGTCTTTATCTGATAAAAGACCCCAATCAGGGAGCGACTAA
The DNA here is from genome assembly GCA_017309775.1 of Paedocypris sp. Pulau Singkep. NCBI lineage: Eukaryota > Metazoa > Chordata > Actinopteri > Cypriniformes > Paedocypris > Paedocypris sp. Pulau Singkep. The sequence continues at coordinate 2,601,782 of MU204241.1, forward strand.
GACCTTGTCCAGCCAACCCTCAGTACACAGATGGTGGCTTGGCATTTTCTATTCGCCAATAGTATTACTTTTTCCGCACAAAAATATATTAAGCTCCTAGTTTTATTATATAGAAACTACCACATTAAGTACGTAATTGTTTGTTAGAATTTAATATTTATTTTTTGAATGTACTTGTAAAAATTCAGATTTTGAGGATTCTTATGTGTTATGAGCTACAGAAATGGTCAAAAGTGAAGCAGCGTAGAGATTGTCCAGCATTAAGATTCGTTGACACACTTGTTGTTTTATTTAATTAATGTGTGGGCGTGGCAGAATCTTGTGGACACGCCTCCCAGGTAAGAACGCACATGCCTCTCCGGTTCAGTTTGAAGCTCCTGTACATGGTCCTCAAAAATTCCAACCATTTTGAAATGTTTTAGATGCTGAGATGATCAATGTCTGGGCATTAGTTTGCATATATTAGCTTATTTTAATGATTAACTTGAACAAATTGGTGGCATACAACATTCATCCCCCAACGTGTCGATGCGTTTGAAATGTGGCTCCTTACAGAGTATACACAATCCTTCTTTCTTACAGAAAGAACACAATCCCACTCACCTATTATTTTTTATTATTATTAATGTTATTTTTGAAAAACAATTATGGTAGTAATACATATGTATTTGTTATTTTTTGTATATTAAATGTATACTATACTGAAATACTGCATGTAATTAATGTCTTTTGTAAAACAGTGTATTGTTTATTTACTTAATAATTAAATTTTTAGTTGTGTATTTATTTGTTATGTTGCTGCTGTAGCTGTTAAATTTGTGTTTGGACACATAAAACATTCAACTGTCTCTCTGTTTGTCTGTCTGCCTGTCTGTTAGTCTGCCTGCCTATTAATCTATTAGTTTTATATTTTCATTTGTAGATTAACTAATACAGATTTTACCAAATATGGATCTGGCAACCCACTCAAAATTGATTCAAAGTGGTGTGAAACTTCAAGGTTCCGTAGTAAAAAAATGTTAGCTTGACAGTTCATTGTTTAGCCAGCACTATTACTTTCTCTTCCCCAAACAATTCCACTACTGTTTTTATTTAGCACAGATTAGCAGTGCATATCTGGCAACACACTAAGCGTCTTTTCACACTAGGATGAGCTTCATGGTCAGTTGTTGCCTGCAATTTGCACCTTGTCATTTGACATCATGCGAATGTTCACATCACCACTCAAAACCAGCAGGTAGAAAGTGCCTTTTGCATCAGGTTTGCTGTTTTATCAACTCAGTGTAAAAAATATACTGGAGTACCAATGAGATTCGAGCTTTTCGACAGCCCCACACAGCACGGCGGGGCTCAAGATCAAACCAACGTTGATGATTGCAGCAAAGAACCAGCAAGTAAATAAAAACTCTCAGTCAATCAACATGAGTTTGGCATGATTTATCTTTAGTCTGAGCACATTGATCCTCATTTTGATAAGAGAGTGCTAGTAAGTGGCAAAATTACAGGTCATCAATAGTGTGTTTCGCTTATGAATCAGCCCGCACAACATCACAGGGTTAACACACACACAGAAACACCTAAAAATGGCGATATTGTCACCCTTTGTGATGTTTCTCTGGCTTCTTTTTTCAAGTCATGACCCCAATGCTGACCACTAGTTATACTCTTCAGTGCAGCACGCTAAAGCCATGTTTAGCCAAACGCCATTGCCATTCCAAGGAACAGGCCTGGATTTAGTCATTCACACTTTGAATATTCTTTAGTTATGAGCTGTGAGTGCAGAAAGTTCTAGACTCGGAGGCTCATGTGACATTCCCTTTGATCCTCTCTGAGGTTCAACAGAGCGTTGCCTTCACCTTTTACCCTGCCTGCACCCACGCTCTGCAAGGCCTGTCTCTGAGCTGTATTAATGGGAGGAAATTAAGGTTTTGTGAACCTTGACTTTGTCTGGGGTTACCCGAGTGTCTTTATATTAACAGACTGTAGTCTGCAGGCCTTGTTCAGACTGTCTTTTAAGATACAGTCATTTGTGGGACTTTATGGTTGTGTATATTTAAGACTGGGTTGCAAACAGCTACACTGTAGACTTCATGGCTGGAGGAAGTGGGCTGATTTATATTGCACACTTGGGCTTTTACAACTCCTGACTTCAGAAGTGGTTTTGATGATTTGAATGACAGGTTTTTTTTTTTTTCCTTGGAAGCTCAGAAGTAGCTCAAACTCTAGCACTTGAAATAGAGTTATTTTACGGATCATTTATGTAGTCAGTATTCTTCGATGGAGTTCTTCAAGCCAGAGCTACGTTATCTAGTGGCTTCCACGAGGTGCCCAGCCTGAAGAGTGATTTATTATTTCCTGTGACAAGTCCGAAGGTGGAGATGGAGCAGTTTTGCATATTTAAAGGCAGTTTTGAGGCATAAATCATTTCTTTCCAAGTCACGTCTGGAGTGGGAAAACAAATGCTTCGTTCAGAGGTTTAAATTAAAACAACAGAAAAAGAAAGCTAATGACCATCTGAAAACATATAATTACACTGTTAGCTTCCTTTGCATTCTTTTATACTCGCTGTGGTATTTCATGGCTTTCTTTTCTTCACTATACATGCAAACTGACTTCTCTCTCTGGCTAATCTCTGCACAGATCTCTGGTGCATACTAAATTAAGAACTGACCTGTGCAACGAAATGGGATTAGGAGCTGGTTTTCCCCAGAGAATCCTATAGCATAACTTAACCTCTGCTCTCCCGATCCCAGACAGCTATGACTGAATCTTCCAAATTTGCCCCAGACGGTCGAGAAGCCATAGTATTTGTTTTTCATTCCTTGAGTTTCATCATTCACTAGACGCTCTTTGAAGTCCTGGCATCTCAGTGTAGTCTGCAAATGATTAGTTTGTGTTAAAATACTGTTCTCATGCTCCGGACAAGGTTTTCTGAAAACAGAATGCCAGGTCGCATTTATGTTAACACTTTTGTTACCAGCCCAAACTGCAGGTACGGTCAACTCTAGAACCAATATGGCCAATTCAAGCCAGCTCAGCATTCTGTCGGTGTTGAGCACCAGGGCAGGAGTCTCCATTATTCCGTCTCCACAAGGATGCACATAATAATTAAACCACAGGGGCAGAGGCAGGAAGTCCACATCAGCCTTGAGTAATGCCCCCTTTCTCCACCCCCAGAGCCCTCCTCAGGCTGTGGGAATTTCCTTTTGTCACACTCTGCTTGCCAGGTAAACAAGATGGAATAAGAAGAGCAGGAAACTGACTATAGGAGGGGCAAATGAAGCGCCGGGGAAGTGAATAGATTTCACACTCACCAGGCTCACATAGAACTCCACTAACAAGTTCACAACTCTGCCCCAGGAACCAGTCAGGATCACTGTGGATCACTGGGCTTGAGTAAATGCGGGAATGAAGGTGCAGAATCGGAATCATGTTCGACGCAAACACAGACTCTATCATTCCTCTGCTAAAGCTGCTTTAAACATTCGTAAAAATTACTTCAGTAGAAGTAAAAGTACAGTAGATTTTGATTAATCAGACTGAGATGCGATTATGCATAATTTGGGCCTCTCTGATTAGTCGGAAACTCCCAATATGAATCATATGTTGCATGCAAAGGTCCAAAGAAAGTCTAAATTTATATAAAATATTCAATTAGGCATTGATTTTGAACCATGCTAAATAATTAAAGACTCATTAAAATGATTTGGACTTCTGAACATCTAAACCTAAAGTGACTTGGAATAAATTAGTTCAACATCTGGCTGAACTGGTAAGATACAAAATCATCTTAAAACAATGATTTCGGTCTAGTTTTATGAAAGAAAATTTGAATGTCAGTTTATTCAGAAAATGGCTAGAATTGCTTGTTTTTGTCCCGTCTATAGCAGATCTCCACCTGTCACATGCAAATGCACTAATTGATAAGTGATTGACAGCCACATTGACCAATGCTGTTATAGGCTCCACCTAATTACATGGCATCAGTGTGGCTTGTCAAAGAAAACAACTGTAGACCCCCGGTTCGCAGATCTGAACTTTCACTTTGTCATCACTTGTGCATTTATATTCCTTCTCTTGTTTGTTTTCATGTCAGACCTTTTCTTGTGACATGTTTTACTTCAAAAGTGCCAAATGCAAAAAGAAGCAATGTCAATGAAAAACCATGAACACAAATTTTTAGCACGCATATTATGTTTTCATGTTAATGCATTGTATGAATTTTGACCATTTTTAATATTTTTTATTTATTATTTACCGTAAATCTTTTATTAGTGGCCTGTCTCTTTGACACCCATGTCCGATAAACGCATGGCATGAACGCGTCAGCGAGCAATTAAACGGTTGTCTCCAATAGTAGCCTGTCCTAAGCTACTGCAAGCAGATGTTATTCTATAGAATGTTATATTATATAATAGATATGTATACATATTATATCATATTTTATTATATATGTATATTATATTATACAAAATTCAATAGAATCAAATGTAATATACATTTCTTTTTTTTTTTTTGATAAGGGCTGGTTTACATTAGACGCAGGCCTCTATTAAACGCCTTCTGGCCGTCTGAATATTTGTTTTAATAAACGGCTATTAGAAGATATACGGTATATACATGTGAGCAGAGCGAGAGATGGCGGGGATGACTTGTCACTTACTGTCTGTACATATTGTATGTTCGTTTGCTTCTCGGTCCCCTACATCTCCCATGTAGTGGGAATAATAAAGTTCCTCCTCTCCTACACATTTGTAGTTCTTTATGTTCAGTTCTTGTTCAGAATATCATCCTACTAGAATTACCACACATCGCCCAGATATTCTAGCGCTCCCTTAACAATTCAGTTAACAATAGATGAATGTAGAAACAGGGATGGGGCAGGGAGTGAAAAGAGAGAGGAAACTAATTTTACGTCCCGTTGACAGCGTGCAGGTGTTTGCCAAAGCAGAAAATCTATGGGGATTGATCGGAGCAGGTGGAAGTTGTGGATTGTGCTCCGTTCAGCTTTCTACTTTACATTTACTGCCGCATCAAAAGCACCTTGATCACGGTTACAACACTGTGTTAATTAAGGTGTCGAAACAATCCTATAGCAGCGTGACCTCGCGTTACCTCACGTTCCTCCCCGGCTGAGTCTTGGGAATGGCTTGATATCAGGCTGGGGCTTCACAGCTTTTGTTTGCTGAAGCTCAGAGGTGATCTACTGAGCCTCTCCACTGTTTTGTTGACCCATTCTTGAGTGATGACTTGCCATTGATCGCTGTTCCCGGATAGCATTATCCTTTTTAAGCCTCACATGCCATTAACACCCAGCATGACATTTGTTATATATTGATCAATTGATCTATTGGTTGAAGATAATACAGATTATGACAAACCAAGAGAAAGAGGCCCAAAAGCAAATAACCACTGATATACCACTATATATACGTGAGTGAGCGTGTGACACATGGTGTTGAGATATTTATAATAGAGACTTGACAATACAATTAACTCAACAATACACTACAATATGTTGAAAACAAATGAACACGAGTGAGTGTGCTAATGCAGTGTATTAGTATTATTAACAATTGTTTATTTTTTATTTATTTTATTTATTGTGTGATATTTGCTGAGTGTTTTTTTTGTTTAATTACATTTTTTCCCTCTATTTTATCAAATTTGTTGAATTGAATTTGAATGCAATTGTGTAAGTTATATATATACACATATTTTTACAATATACATTTTGTGGCATGTACCAAATATTTTCATTTCTTTTCATTGTATTGTGATTTGAGTCAATCGTATTTTGGCAGTTATTTCATGTTGCTGAGGCATGTTCATATATCAAGGGGGGAAAGTATTTAGAAAGAATAGTAAAAAAAAAATTCAGCAGTTTTAAAAAAATAATGAATATGCCTTTCCTCAAGATTTGTTTTTTCACATATCACATCTGAAAGCAGCCAATCAACAGAGGCAAATCGTTTTTAATTGGCCAACCAATCACAAAGCGGGACACACAATCAAAGTTAGGCCCCATTCTCACTCTGGACTGTGAGGTGAGTGTGAGGAAACGCACACAAGTCCCGGACCAGGTCTCAAACTCGAGTCTTTTTATGTTACAGTATGTTAAAAGATCCCATCAAGTAATTCACAAATTCTGAAAATGTGCATGTTTGGCATAGCATCCATCCCGCATACCGCAGAAATAGCATTACAGGGAGTATTTCATTCCAGACGTGCCCCCGGTTTCACCAGCGTCATCACTTCAAAAGTCCCGGCTTGTTTGTTCATGTGCTGTTGCTAAATAAGTCCTTTAATCGAAATTAAATTAGTCCCAGTCTCCACCTTCGCGATCCCGATCCGTTTCGAACAACTGCAGCAGTTTTGAGAGCCGTCTTTTTGTCATTCGATAGAAGAAGAGACGAAAAAAAAACAGGCAATCACGGTGGATTACTTTGCCTCGCCGTGCGTCCTGCTACTCTATGTAAAAAGTGGCCGCTTTACTATTTGAAATTCCGAGTAGCTGAGCAAGTTGCATTTAGTGGAAGTTGCCCACCCAGCACTTTTTTTTTCTGTACCCTCGTCATGCCTACATCTTTCAATTTGTCATAGGTTTAAACGAACAACCCCACGGACCCTTGAATTACGCGCACGCTCTTTCCTGATTCCTCCCCGTGCCGTGTCATGAATGCCGTGCGGCGCTGGTATTCCCCTCACTCAGCAGAGTGGGCAGGTGAGTCACGGAGCGGGCAGAACCATGCAGGTCTTAACCAAGACTGACGCGGGTCGTCTCATAGCTCCGCGGTTTTGTCATGCAGCCTTGACCCGTAAAACCAACGGACGGTGTTCTTTTCAAAAGAAACCTGTGAGTTGGTGCGATTGCCTCAGAGTTAATTCATTGCCTCTCGTTTGAGCGTCTGAAAGCCTCCACCATTCTTTTGCCGTTTAAATGTTTTATTTTTAGCAGACGTTCGCATGCCTATAAAACCTTCAGCCTCTCAGGGGCCTCTCGCTGGTTCCTGGTTAATGTCTCAGCAAGTTGTTATCCAAAGAAAGTGTAGCAACACGCAGTCCTCAACACCGTGTTTATGCTGAGAGAACGAAAGTGAAAAAAACCAACAGACAATTTCAAGTAGGCCTAAAGTGGATGCATGGGATGTTTTGGTTCCAGCGTTCACAACCTATAAATCTGATTTGATGAATTTAGTGGTTGTGCTAGAACTCAAGGAGAAAAAAAAGAAGTAAAATAACAGCAGGTTTTTGTTTCTCCGTTTAAAGTGCAGTCTTTTGCTTCATCTACATTTGTCCAGCAGTTGTTGAACGCACAAGGAATAATTTGGTACTGTAATTCTCATTAATTTATTTACGTTTACATGACCCTTATTTCTCAATGTCACCCTACTATATACCTACAACCAAATTTCAACCCACAACCAAACTTCTGGTTGGTCAGTTTCACTCTGTCTTCTCTCGCAGCACACTTTGAAGATGCTAAAGTGTCTTAACTGGTTGCGTTTAAGGAGTAGATTGACATATGGGTTCAAGATTTTAAACAAGGTGGGGTTTTGCTTAGACATGGCCATTTGATTTTGTGACATTGAGAAAATTCGTTTTTGGCGAGGTCGCAAGAACTTGTTTTCATTGCTGAAACGTGTATTCTTGTGGGTGTCTTGCGGTAATACAACTATAGTCGTTAGCCAACGTCTACTGTCTACAAAACATTATTCAGGAGACTACTAGCCTCACAAGCATTAGCATGGATGCTAATCAGCCTCTAAAGTCCTTGGATGGTTTAATGTTTTGGGGGTTTTGATTCCGTAGAAGGCATCGTCCCAGACGCATGACATTCCCAATCACTCACCTCATTTATCTAAGATGAACTCGATAGGGAGGACAATGTGCTGAGATGTGATTTAGATCTAATATTGTGGCATTTTACCTGAGGAGTGTAATGTTAGAAAGCTGGAAGGATCATCAACGTGGAGGATGAAAAGAAGCTGCCCTGGTTGCTGTGCTATACGTATAAGCATGGGAAATATATTACAGTTTCCCTCAAAACCCATCAGGGCAACACTCTCTCATCTTTCACAAGCCACTGACATATGATTCAAACTCCCTATCCGTGCTTCTCTGGTCAGCAGCAGTGCATGCATGATGGGAAAACATGGAAGTACTTTCAGTCATAAATCCCCCATCTGCTGTTGCCACCAGAGCCAGGTCTGGATCTCCGCCGGTGACCTGACACGGCCTGGCTTCCTTCTCATCCAATCACAGACAGCTGCTGCTGCTTCCCTTTTTTTTTGGGAAAGGCAACATTTTTCGTAGGTTTTTACAGGTGGGTTGTGTGGAAGTGGCTAGAGTTCTTCAAGGCCGGATTATTATTATTTAGATGTATTCATAAAACAAGATCTTATATAAAACACCTCAAGATGAACGTTTTGGAATGGCGTAAACAATTTACTTTTAGCGATTATCCTTGTGACTTTTTAGTGATTTAGACCCCCTCGTCATTAAATTACAAATACATTGACCTCCACAGTTTAAGGCTGCCCACTGCTCCGGGTTTGTGTGTGTTCACTTCACTGTGTGTGTGTAACTTCACAGGATGGTTAAATGCAGAGTACAATTTACGGTCCCTGGTGGTCATCTTGACAAAATCCCTCTCTTCCTCTTAATTTGCTTCTTAAACCCAGTGTTGAATAGTCACAATATTTTTATCAACCAAATTGAAGATTCATTCCGAGTCGCAGTATTGTTCATAATTTGCATTAAAAACAAGTTGGAAACAGTTGTACAGTAAAGTGTTGTTCAAGCCTCGTCTATTACCTGGTTTGTACAAAACATTATGTAGATTTAAATAAAAGGTCCTAGTTTCCTCACACATCTGAGTTGTTATATCCAAATCATGAGCTAATGAGCAGCAGTCCAATGTAATCCGCAGTTGAGAGTAGATTTTTACAAAAGTAAAAATTTGTAACTTACACTCAGAAAAAGAATGAGTGCAAGCGAGAACTCTAAAACTCTGAAAAACCGCCATGCTTCACAAAACTGCGAGTTATGGGATATTGTGTAAGATTATGGGAGCCGGTGACGAGCTGTGAGGTTCCTGGATAGTGAGGCACTGACGTCCGTGAAAATATTGTATCAACTCAGGGCTGAGTTGTAATTGTGTGGGGGATTTATGTTTTTGCATTTATGAAATGTGTTTTCATAGCATTTGTCAGATTCTCGTGCACCAATCCACCCCTCGACCCCTCTGCGAATTCGGCCTTAAAATTGGCTGAAAAGGAATTATATTTTTTTTTTTTTTGAGGAAAATTGAATTTACTTTACACCCTTCCTCCGTCATCCGTTTGCATCTGTAGATTGTGGGACAAATGAATGGTTGCTGCTTCTACAAAAGACGTGTCAAAGTGCAGTGGCAGGTATTATTATGCTTGTCCTGTGATTCTTGCCATTGTGATGGTAAAGGTCCGGGCATCTAGAGGCCTTTCCGTGACAGAACAGTTCATCCAGAGTGAGCTGAGAGGATGAGTAGTATTTAATGAAGGCTTCTCAGGCCGGTCATCAGCTCTAGACGCCTCTTTGCTAGTAATTGCACACATTATGGGCTGTTAAGAGTCTGTGCCACCTCTCTGAGGATGCCAAAGAGCAACTGAAAGGGAAGCTAACGGCCCAGCCAGGAGATTTGGGACACCGCAGGTCTTGGCCTGGTCCAACAGTCTGGCTGCACGTCTCTCACCCTGCCTGTCAAATAAAGAAAACCGCCTAGTCTTCCCCCATGCTTGCGTAGCTTTTCTCCAGGCCTTCCCGCAGTCAAAAAAAAACGTTTTTCAAGAGTAGATAACGATTGCCCACCAATCGATTGTATGTCTGGGCTTGGCTCATGTTCCTTGTGACCCAGAAGTGGAAAATGGTTCCGAAAATGGATAGATGGATGCCTAAATGTGTGTGTTCCACATTTGAACATGTCTGGGCATGTTCTGCTTGTGTCAAACCCTGAACTTGGTCATCTTGAAAAAATCTAGGCCACTGTAATTATAATTTAGGACAGTTTCTTATTATTTTTTCAGTATTGTTAGTAGCCTAATGTGTAATTTATTAATAAAAGAGCTGACTTTTTTCTTTTACCTTGCACAGATTTCTGCCTGTGGATATTACTTGCGCATTACAGCATAAAAAAAATCACGGGAGACTTAATTTAGTCTGCTTACTAACATCCTTCCCTCCTCCAAGTCACTGATTAGATCACGAAAAGGCTTCCCCTGCACATCAAGCCCCGGCTTTTCCTCATTAATATTGCCCGATTTGTCCCGATGCGAGATTGCTTGATATTCTTCTCACTTCAGCATGATATGGCATCAGCTACGTGTGAGAAAGCTGAGAGCGATGAGCAAACACTCTCGCGTCAGCCTGTCTATTCCAGTGGAAACCCTTTGGAGACGCCATCCACTCCCCCCAGATCTCAGATGGTGGGATGCAGAGATCTCTCAGAACCGGCTTCATGCTGTTTGACTGTGACGCTGGTGCTCACTGATCTTTACAGCACAGGCTGGAGTGCAGGAGGGATGGGGGAAGCAGGTTTTAATTGAATTGTAAATGCAAGCAGGGTGCAGGACTATCCCAACTGGGGCAGTCGGCAGATGGGATGCAGGGCCTGGCCCAGCAGGGTGGGGTGGTTGTTTGAGTGAGTGGGGTGTGAGGGATTGGGGCTAGGGGGGGGATGGGAGAGTGGTCAACAGGTTTCCTGAAGATGACCAGATCTAGAGTTCCCTGTTGTGATCTACACACTACAGATCCTGGAGAAGGGCCAGTTCCTCCTTTAGGTTTGATGAAGCTTTACATTCTTTCGTCTTGTGTGCATTTGGACGTGTTCGTGTATCTTAATAGACTTGTTGTAGTATCAATGCACCACAAATCCAGAGCTTTAATGCCATTCTCTGCTGAGGGAGAAGGCTGATAAACCTTCTATGCACACACTCACTTCTACACACAGTGTGTATGTTTGAAAATCCCTTTTAGAAGAGAAGTATAGAAAGCAGCGTGTAGCACTGAAGACAAACCGTTGCAGAGGAAAAGCTCAATGAACTGGAACAGAGA
>MU204241.1:2622886-2634447 GCA_017309775.1 Paedocypris sp. Pulau Singkep
CTTATGGACCACTGCAGGGTCCCCAAAAAGTAGATCCAAGTTTAACTGTTTTTCATGCCTCGTCACACAATTTTATTTTCATGCCCATCTACTAATAATAATAATAAAGACCCGCCTCTTTTCCATCCTGATCCAATTGGATTTCACCTTTGATTCATCATGCGACGGTTGAGGGAAGCATGAAATTATATTCTCATTAGTATAGTGATTATTATTAAATTATATACTCTCAGTAATGAAATCACTTTTTTATATTTTGCATCAATGTTTTATATATATTCTTATCAATATATCAGGCTTATGATAGTTTTTCCAAAATTTAATGACACATTTTTTCCCCGCTGAAACAAAGTAACAGATATGAGTTTTATTTTTAGGTCTTCAGATTACAGTAATTTGGTATTTATTGAATTCACACAAGTAAAAGACAGACAACCGGAATCATTACCTCAGGAAGGGCAGGCTGGAAAACTACAAACAAAAACAGCCCCCTAACTACTCGGGAAAACCTCTAAATAAACTCACAAAGAAAACAAAATAAATAACAGGATTCTAACCTGACTCCCTGACTAAATCACACAAAACAGGAGAAAACAAGTTACAATCAATAAAAAGGCCAGCCACTTCCCTACTGTTCAGGCGATCACTGAATTGAAGAGTCACCACGACAAGGTGAACAGGTTAGTCACACGGACCAACAGAATGAGACAGAAAAAAACAAGCAGTGCAAAAATCAAACGACTTCAGACGTAACACTAATGACGGCTCGGAGACGTGTTACTGTGAAGCATGAACGCGAGCTGGAGATGAGGCCGTCTCGTCTGGACGCTCAGCCACACAGCTGTGGTCAGCCAAGCATCTCACCGCATAAGGACACGAACCCACAGGAGCGAGGGAGGGAGAGCTTGAAGGACAGAGAGAGACAGAAAGACGGATTGAATGAAAAAAAAAAAGATGCTGGTCATTTATAATTGCACATTTTAAACGACTGGTCAACCACAAAGGACGTTGAGGTCGTTGTGAGATGCCGCTGGAAGCCGCGCGTGCCGAGTGTGACATTACGATGACGCAATCACATTTGCGCGAGACGACAGACGTCTGGCGGTATGCAGGAGGAGATATAGATCACACTATTGATTCGGAACGCTGTTGGATCCATTGCTCGTAACCACAGTCACCACGGAAGTCATAATGAATCAAACTGTACGTCTTGGTAGCCCAGGTATTACTTTTAAAGCCAAGACGGTTCAATTGCAGCAGTTTTTTTGTTGTTTTTTGTTTTGTGTGTGTTTTTGACAAATTCACTTTTGGCATACAACGACTACCTTTCCAATGACTGTATATGTAATTAATAAAAATATAACATGGAGAATTGAGTAAAAAAAAATGATAAAGCGGAAGGATGGATAAAATAACTTTTTATTTTTCATATTTTGCAGTAGACTGTAGACTATTGGAAATAATTTTGAAATTGTTCAATCAAATAAAAAGAAATTACGTACATGGGCTAATTGCGACAATCAAACGGATATACTGTGTTTCATAATCGTAACTTTCTTATGGACCACTGCAGGGTCCCCAAAAAGTAGATCCAAGTTTAACTGTTTTTCATGCCTCGTCACACAATTTTATTTTCATGTCCATCTACTAATAATAATAATAAAGACCCGCCTCTTTTCCATCCTGTTCCAATTGGATTTCACCTTTGATTCATCATGCAACGGTTGAGGGAAGCATGAAATTATATTCTCATTACTGTAATGAAATCATTATTTTTTGCATCATTGTTTTATATATATTATTTTCAATATATCAGGCTTATGATAGCTTATCCAAAATTTAATGACACATTTTTTCCCCGCTGAAACAAAGTAACAGATATGAGTTTTATTTTTAGGTCTTCAGATTACAGTAATTTACAGTGTTCGCGTGTTACTCCTTGAACATGATTTAAACAGCTTTTATACGTATATCAATAGCCATCAATTGCAGCAGCAATCTACTGTAGCGCCTACACTTCTGAGTAATCCATCCATACGACCAGCAGCACAACTTTTTACATTGGCAGCCTACAAGGCGTCTGAAGGTGAGATAAATAAAATATACACTGGAACAGTGTGGGGAAGAAATACAGTGAGATACAACCTCTCTTTCTAAGATGATGCTGTACAGTCGACTGAGAAGTATGAGCTCATTTTGTTTGGACTGGCATGTAGCATTTGCATTTGTAGCAATTGATTGTACAAAATGGTATTTTGTGTGTGTGTGTGTAATTCTTATAAATATATTTTATTTTATTTTATTTTATAAATATAAATTTTATTTTATGTTTATTCCTAATTATATTGGTTAATTGCTGTTTTGTTGTGCGTTTATAAGCTCAGAAAAAAATATTCAAGTTCTGAGTTTGTTAACTGAAGGTTACAGTTGATAATGTAGTACAGTTTTTAACAAAAATATGTTTTAAACGTTCAAAATATGTTTTTATCCAATGTTTTTATTCATATTATCCATGATAGGTTTTAAAGACCAATTAGTTATGTTAATTATTCTATAATGCATTGATATCATATTACATTTTCTATATACAGAGTAATCAGAAATGCATTTTATTTACAAATCTAATGTAGAAAAAAATATTTTGTAACAAGTTTTACATAAATCAATTTCCAAAACCTATTTCTCCACCAAACAGAAGGTGACACGCACACACACGCACACACACGCACACACACGCACACACACACACACACACACACACACACACACACACACACACACACACACACACACATATAATTCACTCATGCTTGTTTGCATGAGGTTTCAAATTAATCTTAGCAAAAAAAAAACAAAAAAAAAATCTTACTTTGTCACTTTTTGCAGCAACTTCTTGCCACAGCTTAAGGCTGCCCACTGCTCCAGGAGTGCGTGTGTTCATTTCACTGTGTGTGTAAATACGTTGAATGAGTAAAAGCACAGCAGAATTGTATATGGCCCACAGTGGCCATACTGACAGCTCACTTCCTTTTCATGTTTGATGTATGAGTTTATCTCATTTTTATTTCTATATATCATTTAAACAGTTTAATTAGTTGTGAGCACCAAGATGTTTTTAATAGCTGTTGTACTAGTTTGTAATTCCGTAAGAATGTCTCCCCCTTAAACACTCCAAACAGCTACTTTAACATGAATCACAGCTCATCTTTAAGCGCAAAAAGCGACTTGCAACGTGGATTAGGAAACTAAATGACACTTTGATGTTTAATTTGCGTGCAGTGTTTTTATATTCGGTCAAAAGTTCAGCTTCCGTGCTTGACATGACTGAACATTTCACACGGGCCCTTGTGGGTGCGATAAGTTTGATCGACTGCTGCTTAAGACCCAGACTTATATTAATAGCAAGCATGAGGATTTCATGGAGACTAACAAGATTCTCTCCTCGGATCTCAACCCAGCAGACGCCAACCCCCCACTCGCCAACACACACAAACACACACAACCAACTGCCTAATGACATCGCCGAGGAGCGTCTGGTGACTAGCACACACAATGATCTTCTCTCTCTGCCCTCCGTTTGCTGTCTTCATGAGCCGAATATGAGCTAACTGTTTGCACAGGCCATCTTTAATAAAAAGCGACAAGGATTTATCACCCCTTCACAGCATCACATGAGGCCACTCCATCAGGCCCTGATATCTCTCATACACAGTCATGCCAGTGGCTTATTAATGCAGGACAGATGCAGGGGACCTCCAGGAATAACTGGATATCTTCGAGATGAATGTTCACTTGTTAGGGTTGTGTAGTTTCTGTCAGAGCACGCTTTGCATTCAGGCACTTTCGAGGTTCACGGGACTCTATAAGCGGCTTGTGTTGTTCGTATGGTTGTGCCTGGACAATGTCAGTCTGTGCTAATTGTTTGCTTTGTGTTCGTTCACTTTTCTAGTTGTTTGGTGTTTTTGTCACTCGTGATGCTGCGAATCGTCATGTTTTGGAAAAGATTCGCTAATGCTAGGTTTTGAATAATAGGTGTGTGGGCCCCTGTGGGGACCTTTAGAGACTTGGAAGACCTGTTAAAGGGTCAAGATGGGGTTTAGAGCCAAGATTGTAATTTAGTTTGGTTGAGGTTGAAGTAAAGGGATGGGGGATGGGATTATTCGGATGGTTGGGGTTTGGTTGAGGGAGGGTGAGCATTGATTTTTATGCATGTCAATGGTGGGACCCCACTATGATAAAAACTGTGTGTATGTGATTGTGTGTGTGTGTGTGTGTGGGGGGGGGGGGGGTCACAGTAAAGATATTTTTTTCTTCCGCCATCCACAAGGTGGATATCCAAATCAAATAATATTAAGTGACATTTTTGTTGCCATAAATATAACATCTAATAAACAGGCATACTGTACATACATTCCTATCATCTGGTCTTGTTACAACTTTGTCATTACATTAGTTTTTTTATAAGTCTGCTGGTCAAAACCGGTTTTAATTGGAACACAATTGAATTTTGTGTGATTCAATGGCAAAAAAAAAAAAAAGTAATTTACAAAATCTGTATTTTTAGCACTCAAGGTTGGGTCAGTATGAATGCTTTAAGACTGTTTTGATCGATCATCAATCACGCACAAACAATTGCGAATGGACGATACAGAAAATGTACACCTCTCCAGAAAAGCGTCTTGAAAAAGAATGACCAAAAATGACAAGAGAGAGTTTAAAACCTCAAAACCAGACATCTTCAATGCAATCTTAGTCTATGTGAATACCTATAAATACAATTAATGGAATAAAGCAACACGCAATCTTATACAGCCTTTTCTCGCGAAACCATCTTTGATTTACATTATTCAGGATAACTGTGCTGGGGGTTGTGGTGGCTTTTCCTCGTTAGGGTCCACAGCTTTATACATCAGGGGTCCGCTGTGAGGGTTCCGGTAGCTGGTTGCTAGGTGATGGTGGCCTGATTAAGGAGTCCATTGGTGGGCAGAGTTATCGCTAATTGACAGCTGCTAGCCCTGAGGGTTTTATTCAAACCCGAGGACCTCCGGATAATGGGAGGGCAGCGCTCCATCGCCCCCCATGTGAGGATCTGCTACGAAGGGGCACGACTACTGATGCTGTCTCCACCTCCATGGGAGAAGGGATGTATAGCCATGGAGAGGGATGAGGGGTATGAACGAGAAGGAGCGAGGTGGGAGGTGTGTGGCCGCACTGACTTGCTTTGCATTACTTGGCCATTTTTCCTCCATCCAGATCTTCCCCCCAATGGCCTTCCAACCAACCCGCTTCAAATAAGATTGTCTTATTACACTCCAACCTCCAAAACTCACATTAAAATCTAATTCTTTCCTGTCACTTTGTACTTGCTGCCTTTGGTGAGGAATATATTTGGCGAAGAACCGTCAACGTGGCTTGGCATTGTTTGGCTGGTACCTTTAAATTTATTTTTTATTCGCCAGCCTAAATGTCACTCCATTTAATTAGGTGATTTATTTCGCACAAAAGATCCCAGCACTTTTATAAATATGTGTACGTCAGAAAGGCCTAAACGCTCAATTTAAGTTATATCATCATATTTTGCTTGTTAAGGCTTTTCTGGAATAATGGAGCTCTTGCATATTTTGAACCCGTAATTTTTCCTCCAAATGAATGGAACACAATTACAATAATGCCATCTCTGCTTTATGCAATCCATGTGAGTGATTATTTTCATAAGAAGCCGAAATTAAATTACCAGAGCAGCAGCGATGGGGCTGCCCTGTCTGTATTGTAATTATCTTCATATTACTGTAATTATTTGGAAGTGTGCAAAACAAATTATTCGTCCTCCAGAAAGCCTCCTCACTTCTTGCTTTGACCTGTTCTTTATGTGCTCCCATGTTGAGAACCATGTTTACCTGTGAATCCGCTATAGACTGAGCAACTTTCTTCGCAAACAACAAATCCTGGGTATTCGATGGTCACATTTTCGGCGGTCAATTACAGGTGATCATTGGGCGATCAAGGTTGAACAAAACCCTCTCAGACTAGGATCTGAAAAACATTGTTGCGCTAATAAAAAAAAAAAAGCTAAAGAATGAGTGAGCTTGTCACTATGTCCACTAGGCACTGTATCGCAATTGTGCTTTGCATTTAACCATCCAGTGAAGTTACTGGGCTTAAGCCGTGAAGCTCGTGGGGGTCAGTGTAATCAGACCTGGATTCGAACCTGCAATAGCTGGGTGGTAGGTCCATCTCCCTCCAGGACCACAACTGCCATCATCGGAGGGCGAGTCCAAAAATGATTGACTTTTTAATTTGATATCTTGCAATTGGGCAACTAGACTAATTTAAAAAAATCCATAATTTATTTTTGAATGTTTTTTTTAATGAAGCAGTCAAGTATAGCCACAATATTATGAAAGGTTGACCACCACTGACTAAAAGCATGAATCAACCACACAACTTGAAAGTCACTTTAGCTGCTATAATTTGTATGTAATTGGCTGTATCTGCGAGAAAAGACAGAGTGAAACTGACTGTATTCAGCTGAACTCATCAGCCAAAAATAATTCACCATATACCAATAGAATTCAAGAATAGCATCTTCCATGTTGAAAGTTATTCGAAGAACGTGAAACAACAACATTAGTTTTGCAGTAAAGTGGTCCACTGCAATGTAATTAAAGGACAGAAAAAGCAAAGCAGGCACAATGAATTTGGCAGAAGCTGGTTATGAAGTCACTGTTCTTTTCTCACTCTCAGAACCATGACCACGGGTTCGAGATCGCCCTCCGACTCTTCTGTTTTAGCTTTTGATCAGCCTGCTGTGTCTCATCTAACTGACTTGATTGCATTTGCTCTGGGTTCCGCTTACATTTCAATGCATTTCAGAGCTGGCTTGAAGAAAGACCAGCTACCTGTCATTGCAATGATTCCATTTCCAGGCCACCGAAATCAATTCTGATGCTTCCATTAGCTCACCAATAGCAGGAGAAAACATGTTGACATGGAATCCAGACTCTGGAGTAATTCTGTTTCTGCAGATGTTTGGTGGAAATGTATGTTTTCCTTCAAGCAGAACAGTTGCAGTGATTGAAATGACGTTGAGAGCTTTCAGGTCTGCGGAACAACAGCAGGAAATGTTTAGATTTGATGACTACTTGTGCCGGCTAAAAGCAAGCAGCCTTTGATAACCGGCATTAAAGACTGAAAGCTTTCTCGCAACTTTTCAGTCTTTCAGAGCAAATACCATAAGCAATACCAGGATTTAATCAGTCTAAAGTAATTGGGTAGAATAATTGCTTGATAGAGTTAATTAGGGAAGATGTTACCTGCTGACTCCCGTGATTAAATAAGTCGGCATTACACGAGCCAAAACTCCTGTCGGTGATGCAGAAAGACGAAACATGAATGAAATCCACAAGTTTTGTTCGCTGATATAACACACGTGTTGGTTTAACCTGAAACAGCCATCTCAGATGTTTCATTCCTTTGACAAACATCTGGAATGACTTTAAGAGAATCATGATCAATTATTTCAATCAGAAATCAAGAATAAAAGTAAGGATCAGATGCACTTTAGAAGCAGAAGTGGTTGATTTAGTGCGGTGATGTGTTCCGCACCCGATCGAGTTTTAAAGCTGTGCTATACTAAACCAAAGTATCTCTAGTAGTAAAGTCATCTGCGAGTCGTCTAGAGATTGTAGGGCAAGATATAAATCCTTCAAACGTATATAATCAGCACCAGTCTTGAAATTTAAATTAAACTTTTTTTCTTATCAATTGCATCGTGCCAATGCAATACAGCCTTCACAGCAGGTGATCCATCCATAGCCCAAGTCAGATTTGCTCACATGAATGAGTGACAGTATGTTTTATGCTTCTGTGTGTGTTGACTACCAATTCAGCTACTTTGACTACCAATATAAATCCTGAAGACACACACATGCATGTATGCTATTTTTGAGTCCCCCTATTGACATACAAAACATTATGTTCCCTTTCGTCCTTAACCCAACCATCAAATGAATTCCTATTACTAAAATTACATCTAGACCCTCACACAGGCCTTCAAAATTGAGAGGCCCAGCAAAGGGTCCCCACAAGTGCTACCGGGCCCCCACTTTTGTATAAAAACCTTGCATTTGGGGCCCCCTTTTGACCACATGCATGTACACACACACACACACACACATATATGGCTTGTGTTTTCCAGAACACAATCTGTACACTTCACACCGTCTTGGAAGTGGCATCCTAAGGTCATAACATTCATGATATTTATACATTTTTATCGTGTACAATTTGCATTTGTACTAAAAAAAAAACAATTGTAAATTGTGTATGTAAATTCTGCATTGCAGAATGTGATGCTTCTAGTTGATTTAAAATGTATAGAATTATTGAATAATGGGATTTAAAGGCATTTCCGATTTTATTTTTATTATTGCAAAATAAACATCAATATTTAGTCATTTATTGTTATATGGGAGATACGTATCTCCTACGTTGTTAGCCAACGTCACTGCTTGTTCATTCTAAACGTCAGAGTCTAAACTGTCCAATCAGGGTTTAAACATAATTCCAATTCACTACAATCTGATGGTTAATCTAAAATAAAGACCCATGTTTGGTGCCCAGAGCCGTGGTATTTCTATATGTTGTTTGCATGTTCTTCCCAAGCTGGCCCAAGTTTTCAATCCAAAAATGGGCGTGACAATTAATAAGTCTGGAAAACCGTCCATAAGTGTGAGTGTGAATCTATCGTTGTGTTCCGCTCTGTGATTGGTTGGCCTCCTAATCAGGTGGTTCCACCTTCCGGCCAGAAACAGGAAATCTGGTTGTGAGAAATGACATAAATCAATACATAAACATACTGTTGTCCAGTATAACTACAGGATTTAATATCGTTTTGTGATTGGACTCAGAAATCAAACATCCACACACACACACAGACACACATCTCTGCCTAGAGATTATATGAAGTCCAACAGATTCGCATCAAGAGGGGAAAGTGTGAGAGTGTATCAGTAGCTTTCTCTGGCAATTTAGCTGAGGTGCAGCCAGTGTAGAGGCAGTTTCTGACCTTTGACCTCAGCCTCCGAGTAGACTGGTATAGGATTAAATCACAACTGGATCTGGGCCAGTGCTTACCCATAACAAATGCAGGCCGATAACATATCTTTTAATTACAGGCTCCTGCACCTTCATCAAATTCCTCTGGCCAACCCTGTGAGCTCCGAGGGGTCAGCGCTCCCTCATAACTCTATACATCAGGTCCAGGATAATATGATTGCAAGCCAGGTTCAGCCGGGAATTATACAAGCCGGCGAGTTCACTGGCAGCCACGATTCTCGGCTGGTTTATTGTGTCAGGAGGTGAAGAATCTTCCCTCTGTCAGCAGCGTGAAGCGAGGCTTTGATGGAGAGCTCCTAGTTCGACGTTACCTGGGGACATGTTTGTGTTCATACAAGGTGCTGCAAAAGCTACTCATAATCCACTTTAAACCGTCTTAATGAGTGTCTGTGCTCTTCAACCAGTCGCTCAGACGCTCTTTAAGAAACAGCGGCTGGGGTTTAATGGGGAGAACTGCATATGCCATCACAACCAGACAGACCATAGAAAATTTGGATCATTTTATTATTGGGTTTTGGAAAATGACAACGTCTCTTATTAATAATGAAGTATCTTTCGAACCCTCCTATCATGTTTTAAAACTTTAGAAATATTATGAAAATACTTTAAAGTGTTTTTTCACTTTGAAACTTCTACTGCTTGGCTTATTTGGTGTAATCATCATATAGAAATATAATGGTTCAGATCACATATTTGCATAACACCACGCTACATGTTTATACGTATTAAAAATATTATGTTTTTAGGTCAATGCATTATTCGGTCAATTTGACCCATGTTGAAAGTAAAAAAAAAAAAAAAAGAATTTCACTTTGAAACTTCTTCTGCTTGTGTTAGTTATTGTAATCTACGTATAAACACAAAAATAACTTCACACAATTCGAATGCCCGCTACATTTTTTGTCAATTTGAGCCTTCAGACAAAAAGCTATAACCAGTCAGAAAGATCAAATACTTTCTTTGCAACAAAGTGACATAATACACGGCTTTCGGATTGACATTATTGATGTTCCTCTAAAACGAACATAACAGGATAGTTAAGACGGTGTGGGTATGCAATTTCTGGTGTGGTGATACAATTTTGATAAAGTATTATTGCTGGTTGCCTCAAAGCTAGAAGCACCGGAACTCAAATTTGAGGCCTAGTTGCTGTCTCTTAGTATGAATTTTGCAGGTTCTACTTTTGTTTGCATGTGTTTCCTCCTGGACTCTGGTTTCCTTCAACAGTCCAATCACATTCAGGAGAATTGGAGTCTAGAAAATTCCTCTTGGTGTGAGTGAACATGTGTCTGTGTATCTCCCTCTGTGATTGGTCGACCACTAATTCAGAATGTGAGTTGCTGGGCGTGGTCACAGCTTCCCGTGATGCAGAAATGGAATAAGCGGTAGAAAATGAAAATAGCAAATATTGGAAATACTGTATTTACGCGAATATAAACACCCCTTTTTAAATTTTCGACGGTCAAAAAATTGGGGGGTGCCTATAATCACAGATTTAAAAAATGTGCATAAATATACGCGTCCATTTTTCCATATTTCATATCAGGAGCAATCACAAATAAACGTAAACGCTAAACAGGGGATAATAATCCTTTCTCGACAGGCCTCCTGACCACTAGAATCGTTGAACTTATCTATCATTCAAGTAAAACGACAACAAAATGATACAACTCATAAGTTAGGTTTGTTAATGAAAGACAAAATAATATGTTTAGGAGATTTTTAACAAAATTGAACCAGAAATGTAAAAAACAAGAACACTTTTTTTAATTCGAAAAATCAGGGGGTGCTTATATTCGCATAAATACGGTATTTGAATACTGTGTATATGTTGCAGTCAGAACACAAATTGTGTCCGCTGGGCAAATCTTGCTAATCTTATTTAAAGATTTTTTTTTTCAGTCTTTTAAAAAATGTCATATTTGTCTATTAGTCAAATGTTTGACAATAAGCGTGAGAAAGAAAGTTGTCAATTGAAACCAAAAGTACAATATTCATAATTTTTGTATATATAAATATATTTATATATATATATATATATATATATATATATATATATATATATATATATATATATATATATATATATAGAGAGAGAGAGAGAGATAGAGAGAGTTTTTTTTTTTTTTTTTTTTCAGCTGTTTTACATAAGCTACAACAATCTAGAACAGGGGTGTCAAACATACGGCCCGCGGGCCGGAACCGGCCCGCAAGTAGGTTCGATCAGGCCCGCCGAATTTTTTGGAAAAAAAAAAAAAAAATTTTTGCTGCAATTCATTGATTGTCCGCTAAGGGGCGTTTCCATCGGAGTAGAACGCGGCATCACTGAGACGGACAGAATCTTGTTAAGAACGGAAAACAGGTGTTATCCGTTACCTATCCGCTACAACCTCATTAATCAAAATGTTAGTGTAAATGCAAACAGTATTTAAGGCTTAAATACT
>MU204241.1:2634547-2667419 GCA_017309775.1 Paedocypris sp. Pulau Singkep
TAAAAGCCTCAAGTGCAATACTATATTTTTCATTACCAATTTAAGTTGTGTGCCTTTGTACAATCAGTGGGATAAGTTGCAACGCCTAAATGTGAATGATAAAGGTAAATTGCACATTTGTAAGGAATTATGAGGAAATTCTTGGAATGTTTTGTAAAAGCATAGTTCATTAAAATTCAATGTTCCTAATGTTCTTGTGTTTCTTTACACCAAAACAAAGAAAATACATGATTTTTTTGATATTTAATGCAGAGTATGGTATAATTTTAATGGTCCGGCCTGCCTGACGTCTCCTTAAGTCGTATGTGGCCCGCTATACGAAATGAGTTTGACACCCCTGATCTAGAATGAAAGCTTCACGGTAAAGGCTGTTGTGTTCAAGCTTGACAATAGATGATTATTTCCAAAAAGTCTTTTTACTCTTTCTTACTGTACTTCTCCTGACTGATTCCTGCAGTGGGTACAACAAACATACCCCAAAATGATATTCATTCAGAAACCATAGATCCACACAAGCGTATACATTTAGGTAATGAGGCAATTATCTCCACAGATGTGTTTTAATGGCTGGATGGCAGGAAGTGTGGAGACCACATTAAACCGGCTTCAGGAGTCTTCGGAGCGCCCGCAGACAGTCAGGGATTTCACAGCGTTTCATGAAGAAGACTTTTTACATTTCATGCCAAATAATGAATTCTAAAACAAAATCGCAAAAGAAAGATGAACCTGAGAGAAACGTGGGGTGCATTTTAAACGCCAGCCTCAAAAGCCTGCCTGAGGAATGTCAATTATAAAGGAACCTGTCACCATCCACCCTGATAAGACTGGGGATTTAGATTTAACGCTTCACTCAGGAGACACAGCGCCGTGCCCTTCCACACACTCCTACTTCAGCTGTACACACGCCACGTAATTGCACACACACACACACACACGTTCATGTGCATCACATTTCTGCCTGTTTTTTTCATCATCATAGTTAATCAATAGCTCCAGCAGGGATCGATACGGTGAAGCCGGAGGACGATCATTATCCAACGATGGTGGAAAAGTAGTCTG
Organism: Paedocypris sp. Pulau Singkep; assembly: GCA_017309775.1. Classification (NCBI taxonomy): domain Eukaryota; kingdom Metazoa; phylum Chordata; class Actinopteri; order Cypriniformes; genus Paedocypris; species Paedocypris sp. Pulau Singkep. Next base: position 2,635,607 of record MU204241.1, read on the forward strand.
CAAACTTCAAAAATTGAAAAGCAACATTGTTAGGAAGTAAGTTCAGCACAGCCACACAGACCAATCAATCTCCAGAGAGGTTAACTACATAGAGGTGACCTGATTCCACACACACACACACGCACACACGCACGCACACACACACAAGGCCAGTCAGCAGAACAGGTGTGCATTTGACACCATAACAGAGCGCCAGTCAATGCAGTGGAAACACAATTAGACAAAGGCTCAAATTTTACGCTGTAATGATATTGATGAACTATTTCGACTCGGGTGGCTGAGTAAAGTTGTATCTTTGTAGGTTAATGGAAAGTAAATTGCTCCGCAAATGTTTACCGGCTGCGTCATGCTGCCGTAGGCCGCAATGTTTTTCACAACAGTGAGTCCGTGTTAAGTATTTCCGATTCCAGTTTGTGGGTTTGTGATTTGCCTCGACCAGATCTGCCTCTCTTTCTCTCTCTCTCTCTCTCTCTCTCTCTCTCTCTCTCTCTCTCTCTCTCTCTCTCTCTCTCTCTCTCTCTCTCTCTCTCTCTCTCTCTCTTTCTCTTTCTCTCTCCTTCTCTCTCTCTATCTCTATCTCTTTCTCTCTCTCTAGTCTCATGTTGCTCAGTTATTTGGACTAAAGTTAAGACTAAAGAAAGCTAGAGATTATTTTTACTCCTGGCTAAAGTTAATTTTATTCAATTCACAGATTTTTTTTTTTTTTTTTTTTTTTTTAAAAAAAAAAAAAAACACGCTCTTCAATGAGAAGGTGCGTCTGTACTGTACATTTAAAAGGTCTGTAGAAAAAATATTTTACGTTTTATGTAATACATGCGTTAACAATAAATATTATTATAATATACTCCATAGAATCCACCAAGTTATTGCGTGATTTTACCTTTTTAACTTTAACCTTATGTTAACTTTACTTTGTCTTTCTAGCAACATAATTTTAAGCAAACTGACAAAATGACATGTCAGTGCACAATATACATCTACTTCTAACTAGATGCTAAAAACCATAATAAAGTGTTGGATTGCATACAAATGTCCCTTGTTTCTGTCTATAGCCATGTTTCAAAGCCTCTCAAAAAAAAAAACCCAATTTCCTCAATAAATTTGTTAATGTCACATCAAGAAAGAAAATAAACCCATATACATTTTCTAAGATAAACATGCCATTAATCAGAACGTTTCTATACGTCTGCCACTGATTAATAGGAGCCAGTGGGCAAATGATGGTCATCTCTTGAAAAATATTTGAATACGGCACAAAACAAATAATGAGGTGATGATGAAGACGATGTGTGTGCGCAAATACAATGCAGCAGCAAGTAAAAAACAAAGCCAGGACAAGCAATGTGGATCCTTCGATTTCCGCACAGCCCCTACGAAAATAAATGAGCAGGCCGTGCATTCATTTGTTTGGAGATATGTGAGGGTTGTGTTGAAATGACCTGCATAATTGCCACTGAATATTTATCCAAATCTGCAGCCGGTGTGTTCATAGTTTAGTTTTTCCAAGCTCTTCAAGTTAGGGTTTCACATTCATTTCCTCGGGTGACCTTTTATATGAAACGCAACATTAGTCTTGTGCTCTGTGGCTTGTCCGCTGTGGACAGAGACTAATGTGATGCTTGACCCTCAGCCTGACCCTGTGCTGGCCAGTACAATCAACTCCACATCTCTCACACGGCTGTGTCCTTTATGGTCAACATGCATGATACATAGATGCAGTAGTGACTATCTATGTTTAGTCTTTAGTCTTTTTGGCTTCAGGTCCTACAGTGATGTATATAAGCAGCGTGTGATGCCACTTTATCACTGTGATTTTCATAAGGCATACACAAAGGAACCTAATTCATCAGTTTATACTGAGATGTAAAAATGGAATTTGTTGTAGAAAAAATGATCTGATTGGACTCATATAATGTTTTTATTTGTATTTACTGAAGTATGTATATATACAGGGGGTATTTTGTTGTGAGTATATATATATATATATATATATATATATATATATATATATATATATATATATATATATAGACTCGCAACAAAAACACAGCTGTCCTAAATTAGAGATTTTGTACAGCTGCAGAATTCTTTTGTGGAGATAATATTCAGTTTCTAATTATTTCTAATGCCTTTTTAATCATCATTTAATCTTTTTTATTGTGAACATCATTTTTATTGTGTTAAATGCTGGTATTGTATTTTTTTCCCACATAAGCACGTAAACATTTCTCTTATGAATACAAGTAAAAAAAACATTTTAGAACTGAACAGCGACTGTGATTGGTTCAGGATGGTCCAATCACGAGTTGTTGACTTAACTTACATTGTTAATTACATTTTTTTTATTAAAGAGTCATCGTTAAACTAAAATGCTGGAATCTACTGTCTGCCCACAACTTTCTGCATTAAGATCAGGATTCAGTTTTCTGATAGACCTGAAAGTGAACTGTTTCTGGACGAGCTCTAGTTGAAATCGCACACAATGAGAGAGAAATATGTATCTTGTTTGGGACACTGATCAATCAAACCTATTCATTATTGTGATAAAAATGTGATTGGCTCTTTTAAAACCTATCCCGATCTCAAAAAAAAGGGTTTTATCAGGTGCCAATCTGTAAATCGGATTGTGACAACCCTGTTACAAAATCCTTATGATTCTTCTGTTTTTTTTTTATGCACATTGTGTTTTTATTTTCACTTAAGTCTTGCGTATCCAGACAATAAAGCATTTTTAAAGCAAACGTGCAGTGACTGACATGTCAAACAGCTCTCGACGTTAGCGTCTTAATTTTGGTCATTGTCAAACACTGACATGTCCACACTTCAACAGCTTGGTAATAAAGGGTCTGGACTTGTCTTACCTAACAAGCTGAGCTTTATAACCTAATTGCTTTCGGTTCAATAGCTTGAAAAGTAATTAATTACTAGGCCGGATTATAATGGAGGTTAAGGTGGCATTTTTGCCAAGCTAATGAGATGGTGTGCACACCGATGTGATGGGGTAGTGGCGGCCGTAAATGCAATTTGTCGAGACCTTATTTGTGGTGCCATTTGCAATGTGGATGACCCTTCTCGAGCAAATGTGTCGAAAAAAAGATAACACTCAGTGGAAGTCAAGCTCCACGCCGGACTGGCATAATTGCTTTAGTTATCATGGTTGAACCAGGTGTGGAAAAATGCAATTACATACAAGTTTGTAATTAGAGTCACTAACTTTAGTGACTTCGGTTTAAGACAATAGAGCTGATAAAAGTCGATTTCATCAAGTTCTTTGTTTTGTGTAAATTAATGGATTTGATTTTTAGATTATTACAGAGTAACAATTTATAAAATGACACAAGCATCACCTTAAGTATCTTAAATATCGAAAAGTGTAAATAAAAATTCAAAAGTCAACGGTAGCCACAAGACATTTGTCATTTTGAGAGTTTGGTTTTTCTAACCCTTGTCATTTCTATGATTCTAATGATTCTAACCGAATCATTTATTACTGTTTTTTTTAAGTAATTCATACTTTTAGTAGTATTGCTGGGTGTTCGAATCTTGTTGTCAAGTCTAGTCTACAGTGGTGTTTAATCTGTAACAGAGATAAGGACAGTTGTCACTCAACTGTAGAGTTTCAAATCCCGGGCTGGTGATTTCCAAACTAAAGTGTTTTTAAGCAAAACACTAAACCCAATCTGCTCATTCTGTATGTTGATTTGGATAAAAGAGTCAGCAAAGAAAATGTAAAGTTAAAAAAACCCAAGCTGTATATAAACACTACTTTTTCACTTTCCCAAAATCACATTTCCATCAACCATCCATCAGCTGAATCAAAAGATAGATGTGCATTAAGGAAAGAGAATCTTCTTGGCAGGAAGAAAGAACCAGCTTTGTGTCTGTGACTTTGTGGGAGATTAGGCATCTTCACCTTTAAGCAGGATTGCAGATAGTCTTTCAAGAGAAGGGGAAACGGTCGAGCTCAGCAGTTTGTTTTTGTGGGGCTTTGAGAGCTTCCTCTGGCTGGTTCAGGTTGCCTGGCTCACAGACAGCAGAAGCAGCTCATTGTCTTCTCCTTACAAAGGGAAGATCACCGTGATCGGCAGTGCAGTTAGACAGGAGGCTTCATCCGTGCTGTCACAAAGCCCTGCTGTTGTGTAAATCTGTATGTGCAGGTGTCCTCTCAAACAGAAAATCAATGGCGACTAACCAGACTTGCTCCTATATAGCGTGCCCAGCTATCGTATTCGAATTCAAATCTGGTGGCACAGATAAAGACTCGCCGTTTTGACAGTAGTTTGACGTTCCCATTACAGGGCAACTACAGAATCAGTCTTCACATCTCAGTTCAATGAGGTCTGCAAAATACAAGCAAGACCCTGGAAGCCTTTTACCCCCTCGCGTTCGAGGGCCTTTGGGCAGATCTCGGAGGATTTAACTGCGTCTTCAAGCCAACAACAAAGGAACTGCCAGGCCTTGATCTTGGTTGGAACTGAGACTTGATCAAAGATCAGGTCTTAGGTCCCATCCTAAGGGCCTGAAAAGTGTTCTTCCTCTAGCTGTCAGAGCAGAGGTCACCTGCAGTCCTCAGTCAGGGTCGGACTCTCCACTCACCTGTCTTCTGCATTAACTGGGTTTTTTTGCCTTTACGTGGCCCACTCTTTGGTCCAATCTGATGAAAAAAGACAACATGTGCCTGTAGCTCATTTCAAAAAGAAAAGACGTGATTTGCGTCCATCCATCAGCTGTCCCCCTGTCTCTCCTTTCATTCATCCAACCATCCAACCATTCATACATCCATATATCTTTATCTGATAACATATACAGTATATCTGGCTGTCTACCCTTCCATTCAACCATCAATCCATCAATCCATCTATCTGTCTGTCTATCTGTCTGTCTGTCTGTCTGTCTGTCTGTCTGTCTGTCTATCTATCTATCTATCTATCTATATGTCTATCTATCTATATGTCTATCTATCTATCTATCTATCTATCTATCTATCTATCTATCTATCTATCTATCTATCTATCTATCTATCTATCTATCTATCTATCTATCTATCTATCTATCTATCTATCTATCTATCTATCTACCCTTCCATTCAACCATCAATCCATCCATCCATCTATCTGTCTATCTATCTATCTATCTATCTATCTATCTATCTATCTATCTATCTATCTATCTATCTATCTATCTATCTATCTATCTGTCTATCTGTCTGTCTGTCTGTCTGTCTGTCTGTCTGTCTGTCTGTCTGTCTGTCTGTCTGTCTGTCTGTCTGTCTGTCTGTCTTTCTCTCCGTCCGCCCGTCCTGTTTGTCCATCTGTCTATATTTGTCTGTCTGTCTGTCTGTCTGTCTATTCTTGCATTCATTCATCCATCAATCCGTTCATCTATTTATCCATCTGGCCATTCCTTTCTGTATGTCTGTCAATCAATCTGTGTCTGTGTATTCATCCATCCCAAAAAAAAATTGGTGTTGGAAATTCCATGGAAGTCTTACAAACAGAAGCACTTAAAAAGCAAATCACTGCTGATGTAAAGCGACAGTTGTGCAGGTGAATGAAAGCAAATGCACTCGCAGTCTCCACGGAACAAGCTGTTAAGCTTCCTGTTGTGTCCTGTGAGGGAGAACAGATTCTGATCAAACAACATAAAGGCCTGGGCTCTGCACCTAAATTAGATTACAAAACAACTTGCCTCAACTGCAAATGGAATAAGGCCTCGTTGACTGGGTCACGGTGAGGAGAGGCAATTCCAGATGCTGAGACACGACACTTTCTCTCGGCTAAAGTCAAAGACGCTTTCTCACACAGGCACGTTGGCTTTTCCTTCCACACACTCGTTCTCAGCGCTCGTGTCTGGTCCACACATACACTTCTATCTTTACCTCTCAAGCTCACATTCCTGGCAGGCAGCGATCTTTGAAGTGGGCAGTGTGTGAAAAGGCTCCCCTTACAAGGCCGAGCCCTGAGAAAGAAGATCCGTCTAGCTGTGGAGAACAACACTGGCTGAAGGGTTAATCAGAGTCCTGCACACTACACACTCTGTCCCCGGCTCACAGCTGTAACAAGACTCGGTATTCGGAGGTTAAGAAAGACAGAATGGCCGTAGCTTTGAAGTTGAGTGGCAGCCAAGGATTGAGCTGAGAGATGAGAAGACTTTTCCCTCTTAGCTGTCTGAGGCTCAAACACGTATATAAACACACGTGGGGTCAAAAGGTGGATCGTGTTATTGCGGCTGTGTGTACACGTGCATTTGGGCATGCACGAGTTATTAAAAGCGTCTGAGTAATCTTTCTCTAATATTTTCCATCCCTGACCTCAGATGCAGATCGTCGGCACCCGGTGACCTTTCCTTCTCCGCAGTTTAGAGTCTCTGCTTCGAGATAAGATTACCCGGCAGAACCACTGGAGAAAAGGCAATGGCTACGTTTCACTGGCTCTTCTATATTTTAGTATCTCCAACAAAGTCTCACAACATCACGGGACACGACCAATGTCAGAGGTTGGACAGCGTAGTTGAAATGAGGCCTTGAATCGGCTGCGTTCATGTGACTGACAAACTGTCTGTGTTGCTTCTGTGGAATAAGGTTTATAACATCTTTCTGCATTGACAAGATGATAAAAGGCCGTTTCAGTGTCTCGCAGATACAGTAGCACTTTAGGCAAACTTAAGTTTAGACAGGGTTAGGTCTCAACTCCCTGAGTCTCTGTCTTGGTGTTTTTTCCTCTTTAACGTAACTACCACAGAAAAGCAAAAATGTCAAGTGTAAATAATTACTGAAGTGCTTTAGGCAATTTTTTTTGACAATTTGCCCTCAAAACTGTGAAAGCAAAATGTTTTTGGTAAAATTGTGGTAATTCTCAAGTTTGAATTGTAAACTTACAAAGCATTTGTTCAATCCATCCATCCATACTTAGTGGTTTTTGAATTCTTAAAAACATTATCTATCTGTCTGTCTGTCTGTCTGTACCGTCCGTCCTGACAGGCAAACATCTATTCATCTTTCATCCTTCCATCCACACACCTATTCTTGTCTGTCTGACATCCATCTATCCATCCATCCATCCATCCAAAAAAATGAAAACATTTGGTTTTCCAAATCGCTCAATCACTTGGTAGTTGCGTCAAGTGTTAAGCAATACATCATTGTGAGAATACTGTACACTGACATTTACTTGAGTAGCATTTAAAAAAAACATTTGTGATTTCAACCCAACACTGAACTCCTCCATTGGTGGCATTTGCGTTTGACAACTTTTTGAGTTTCTTTTTGAATTCCTTTTGAATTAACGAGCCAAGAAACACAATTAGGCGAACATAATTCACTCACCAACTAGCATGTTCCACACAACTTAAAATTAAGGATTCAGCAATGTGGAGTTCCAGTACCTGTCCACACACAGTGTAAAACAGCACAATAAACAGCGGAAGCTTCTTCCCTTAGAGAAACAAGCGCCACACAAGACAAAAGATGCCCACATCGACAGCACGGTTGGCTAATGGCAATCTCAGACTGACATGGAGCCATTATTCTGAAATTATGAAACCATTAGCTCTGCCATCAGGCGGCATGGCCAACACGCATGTTCACACACAAATAGTTTTTATTCTCGCTCTACGCTTGGATAACAGAGAAGTGTGGTTTGAATTTTCCTAATAATGCAATGAGAAGAGATTTAAATAGGGAGTGACAAAATATTGAAGGGACCAAAGCATCGTGGCTGAAAACACATTTAGGAATAAATTACAAATTTCATGCCTCTGCCCCGTTCTTTATCGAAACTCGCACAAAGACTATCACAAGACAGCAGTAATGATATAAATATTCATGAGTGTGCTCACCTCTGAATAACAAGCATATATGTTTTCGTAATTATGTCTCCGGTTAACTTTGATAATTCTGCTATTGTGCTGAAACTGCAGATGGCTTCAGTCAGAGTTTCAGAACTGGCTGCATTGAGGAGGAAAACAACGAACCAATTGTGTGTTGTTGGTTTTTTTTTTATCCTTATTCAATGTGATTGAAGGTTCTTGAATTATTTATGTAGAGTTTTAATGAGAAGCGTTTAGTATTTTTAGTATTTTTGTTTGTTTAGGGCTCAACAAGGAAATAGGTTGAGATGTTTTTCTTTCATCATGCCATAATTAACAGGTTGTTTATATAATAATAATCAAAAAATAACATAACAATAATTGTGATCTTTGTTGCTTCATGGTGGCGCATGAAAGAAAAAAAGATTCCTTTCCGGGCTCAACTTAAGCACCTCATAACTCAGAAATGGAAAAAAAAAAATGAATGATGTATGATTTTTATTGTATATGCACGTTGTTTACAAGAAACAACAATTCATAATTAAGGGAAAATGCAATAGACATCAAAAAGACCTAATGGTCAAAACACAACTAAGCAAAAACTGGACTAGATTCATTGCACAATCAGGAACTTGACACGGCAAAATGAAACGAGAACTTGCACATCAAGTCATTGTATATGTATACAGAAAATCCTGGCCTGGGACTTAAAAACACACAGCTTAAAAAAAAAATAACAAACAAAAACAAAACAAGGGCGAGAAAAATAAACTAAAGAATGAACAATTGGAACTGGATAACGATCAAAACAGGTGAATTAATAACAAACTAATTAGCCAAATTGGAGGTTGTAAAATCCCGACTTAAACAAAAGTGAAGAAAATGGTAATCTCCCAAGACGTAGGCACTGCCAGAATACCAGTCTCTACCCGCACTATGAAGCAGTGACTGGCTTCCTGACAAGATATTTGGCATGATATCCCAAACATGGTCAAGCAGCCTTTACACCAGGGGTGTCCAAACTTTTTGATTCGCGGGCCACATTGGGTTCTAACATTTGACAAAGGGGCCGGACCGGGCTTGGGGAAAAAAAAATACACATTTTAGGATATACACATTTTTCTATATAATTTAGTATTTAACATTAAAATAGTGTTTATTTCTATTTAAAAATGCTTAAAAAAAAGAGAAAAAACAGATATAATTCTAAAATGCAAATAAAGTGATTTAGCATTTTAACTGCTTTTTAAAATGTGTTCATAAATAAAGCAATAAAAACCTTCATAATGGAACATTGAAAAAATATATATGATTTAGATTTTATTTTTTACAAGCTCGGGGTGGGCGCGGTGAAACAAACCGTATTCGTTTGAGATCACATGGTGTGTTCACGCGCTGAACCGCTCCGAGAGCGTTTGAAAGAGTTAAACGAGGCAAAAGAGCCGAAGCTATGAAAAGAGCCGAACTTCCCATCACTATAATGAAGACCTTCTGTGCGAAAACACTGCTGCGTGCTGTGATGGACCAAACGGATTGGTCGCATTCGGTGATTGGATGAAATTGCAAGGTCGCAAATAAATCGCGGGGTTTTGCTGAATTTGCGTGAATTGGCGCGATCGCGCAATCGCGGAATCATGGAGGGACTGATTACTGGCCGCGGGCCGTATTCCATTCATTTTATGAATCAAGTCACGGGCCGGTCAAAATTAGATTAAAGGCCGCATTTGGCCCCCGGGCCGGACTTTGGACACGCCTGCTTTACACTCAAAAAAATGTGTAAAAATAACCACTTTTTAAGATGTTGAATTCATGGTGAATCTCTGTTGCCGTGCACACAAGCAAAGTCCACCATCATATCGCATTGTCAGCGGCAGTTACATGCGCCCTAGAGGACTCCAAAATCCCAGCTGAAACCCAACACAAGGCGCGTTCGGAGATATCGATCGGCAGTAATCTGTTTTCCTGGTGTGGGCGGTGGGAGAGACGGCTGGCTGGGAAGGAGGTCAGCGAGGCCAGACTTCCTCTCCGACCAGGCCAGAGACATGCCACCTTGATAGATGAGCATCAGAAACGGAGTGTCACTCGGAGCGCATTGGGCCACACGCCTGCCATTTGCATCACGCCATCCAGCGTGCTCGGCTCTTGTAGCCGTTAGCCCGCCGTGATGTGTTTGATGACGGTTAAATGAACACAGTTACAGTGCGTGTTGTGTGGCGAGAAGCATTCAGTGGAGCGCGGCCCCTGTGGGATGGCAAGCTTTGCTGCCTTTTTTGTTTTTTTGTTGTTTACAAAGTTGTTTGAATATTAAGCAGGGCCATTTTTCCAGTCATAATGAAGCAGCAACACACAGCCCCACATCTGCACATTTACATATTACACTGTAATTTAGCCTCAGCTCTTAATTTCCTGCCTCACACGAGCCGGGAGAGTAGGGTGGGCGCTGATTTGCATAGTCTGCAAGGACGGCTGGGGGGAACGCGTGGCTGTTTGTTCACCAATCATTTGCATCGCATGTAAACAACATCAGAGTAATGGTCTGGAGCCCAGTGTGCTGCCGGTTGTCCACACGTTCAGCAAAAGAACTGGGAGCGTTGGGTGTGCTCGTCATCATTTCACCGGGAGCTGTTGGAACAAGGAAACTGTGGGAATTGTATATAGATTGCCGTCCTCCGAAGACACGGCCAGACGACGAACAAGAAATGTGCCACTCTTTACACTCATAGTGTGTCAGGCAACTCCAACTGGGTTTTACAGACAGACAGTGATCAATACATTTAATCAGACACACACCGTCGGAGCGTGATGAGGATGCTCTGGGCGTCTTTAAGAGAAACAGACGCACGTTTGTCTGGTCCAGTGAAACTGTGAAAGTCTCCGTGGAATTTAATGTTGAGACTGATAAATTCAGCTTCAAGTAGAGTCGTACCTTAAGAGAAGATGCCGAGGTTCAGTCGGGTGGCCACTTTGAAGTCGCCATCTAGAACTGTGTTGTTCTGTGTCTTGCTCAAGGACATTTCAGTTGTGATACTCGCCTGTCCTGGATTCAAACTTCCCAGTCAAAAATTCTAAACTTTAGGCCAAAACTGTCCATATTTACAGTTTTTACTACCTAACAATTCCATTCTTTTGTTGGTAATCAAAGTCAGGAGTGTTGGTGCTTAAAGCGCCAGCTTTCCAACATGTCAGTTTTTATTCTTTTTTTTTTTTCAGTACTCTAGTAGTGTTTAGCAAAATATGTTACTGTTTACTTATATGTAAGTATGACATTATTATTTCATTGTACATTGACATGATTGAATATCAAACTTCTCATCTGTTCATTTTAAAACTTTGAGCTTTGATTCTTTAGTTTAATTTTTTTTATTTATATTTAAACTGAAAGCATTAAAACACTTTAAAAAATTAAATATCGTACAATATGTCATAGCAATATGGCATTGTAAATTATAGTATACAGTTCATTTAAAATTTACATTTGTTCTTTTATTATATTTATTCTATCATTGACCAGGACTATTGTAGTCTAAATTTGAAGAAATCAAATTCTCGCAATGGCATTATTGATCTATCCTGAGAAAATCATAATAAGAAGAAATGTAACAACGATAATAAGTGTATCTACACTGTAGCTTATGGGTAGTTGATTCAATGTTTAGTGAATATGAAGATGACAATAAAGAGGATGCGATATTCCCAGACTCTTCATCGCCATTTCATTAGAAGCGTGTCTTTTATTCTTTTTCACCTTCATCTGTGTCGCACAAACACCAGGGCGGTCCAAGGCGAAAAAAAAAAAATGGCTTTCATTTCCCTGGACAGGGCTGTGTGTCCACTCCCCCAGATCTGTGCTGCACTTTCATTTCATGGTGCATGGCCCCGGCGTGTGATTATTCCACTCTCTCAGGTACAGGGGGGAGTTAATGTCTGAGGAAACTGATGTCCCTGTCAGCCGCCCGCGTCTCCTCCCCACACGACCTCCCGCCCCTCCCCTCGCCCATCTTGTCACGGCGCATGCCGCGGCATCGGCGATATGACAGCGCCCGCTCACAAATACACGCATCGGCTCACGCTCGCTCCCTCCTAACTATCAATTCTCCACACAAGCCAACAGAAAACCGGGAAGCATATGCCACCAGCCCTTGATCCTTGGCCTGCATTTACATCCTCTCCACAAAACATCATTTGCTTCAGACACAGCTGTAGCCGCACATATACGCACTTCTAAGCATGATCGGCGAGCACAACAAGCGCGCATCTGCCATCTGCTTGTCACATTAACCTGCAGTTATCAGACAAAGCCCTTCAGCGCAGAAGTATGGGCACGTCGCCATGAAGAACACATACAGGCCTTTATTTTCTTTTTTTTCCATTTGGCGTGTTCCGTTTGGGTTCCTGGTGGAAGATGACGCTCTCTGATCTATAGTGTCACGGTCTGGTAAGAGAGCTTAAGTGAAGTTGATATTCAAACACGACGTCTTAGGAATATTGTTGAGTTTTCACATTTTCGTTTGTGATTTCCTTGACGGAAGTAACGCCGATGCCTGTTTGGTCCCAGGACGCTCTGTTTTGGACCCGCCCGCTGGAGCTGATTGGCAGGTTCAGTCACCTCTCAATTGACCTCGAGTATTGACCTTGCAAATTACTTTGCGAGTTATTTGCATCGAGTTTCGCCCATTTCCGCGCGTTGGAGTGAATAGAGTTGTCAAATTGAGTAGGCACTGGCGTTACATTTTTGTTAAAATGACTGAATCAAAATTTCAAATATAATTCGACATTGGCTTAGTATTGACTGGATTTTTGATTCATAGCATCATCACATATTGATAATTGAACTGAATGAAAATGTGGTTTCCAAAATTGCAAGTTATAGTTAACTCTTTAAATGTCTTGAAACCTACCATCCCTTATAATCAACCTACTCTTTCTATTTGTTGGCTTCCTTTACCGATTTAGACTAGCTAATGCTTTCTTTGTCGTTTGGCTAAACGTTCCGCTTTTCTCCTCGCTATCTGATGACTTTCGTGAGCGTCTCTTTTGTGGCGAGAAAACCGAGCTTGGATTTCTCTACTTGGTCTGGTGGGGACCTTAGCGAGGGTCGTTATCTAATGTTTTCCTGTTCCAGTCATTTGACGTAAAGACAGCAGCCTTACCCACTGATCCACTTCAGTCCATTTTCTCGCAGTGAGGTTCTCTAGTCATGGCAACCAGTGAACATCCAAGCCAGTAAAGACCGCTAAGTTGACCTGAGAGACAGAGAGTCAGTGGGCTGAAATAATGTCAGGCCTAATGTTCTATGGCAGGCCAGTTTGATCTGGCGAATCTTTTTCAAATCGGATGCTGTGAGCCACACTGGCAGAGGCAGAGGGCTTGATGATGGCCAAGGAAAAGAGTGGATACGCAAGCCAGTTAATCAAAAGATCTGCCAGATACTTTCAGCAGCTCCCGAATTCGGTGCTTTGTAGCGCCAGACAGCGCCGGCATCGAGCCAGAGCTGTTACACTGCAATCCAATCCATTTATTTAAAGATCAATAGTGTTCAATTCAGCACACACTGCATCAATTGATGAGCACATTGAGTGGGAAATGAGTGACGACTTTGAATGAGCTTCCAGGCAGTGTTTGCAAAAAAAAAAAACTCAACACAAAGCTGAAAAATTTAAAATCTTTGGCCAATCCAAAGTTACATCTGTAATGTTCGTCTTAATTGGATTTTGACCAATTACAGCCACTATCTTTTCCATCTTGATCGCTCCTTGCACATTGTGTGAGAGCAGCATTAGACTGTGACTGTAATAAATACGATAAAGACATAATAAATAACAACAAGTAGCTTGTGCTTCTGCTGCATTTTTAGACACAATAGTCATATACTTGTGATTTTGCTTTCACAAAGCATTTTTCACAATCCACAGCTTTATTTCTTGTGTTTTAGTTACAAAATATGACATGTAATGACTGAGTTGTAGATGAATAACATTTACTTTATCTAATTAATAGAGCTGGCATCAAAACACTATGCCATATATATGGTCATATACACAAGTTTCACCTTTGTGTTCACAGACACAGGCTTTTTTTCTTTGCACTGACTAGTTTTGTTATTTATATCTCTTGTACCTGCACCTTAAATTTCGTTGCACCATTGTGCAATGACAATAAAGATTATCCTTATCCTTTTTATTTCGCTCTCACGTTTTTTCTCCCAGTTCTCCCAGAATTTTGTCCCAAATAGGCATCACCTTTTTAAAGAAATCCATAAGAATCATACATTTTTTTTGGTCTATAATAGAACGGTGACAGTTTAGCAGGTTTGAATCCCGGTCCGTTGGGATTCACAACAAGTGTCCATGGGCATGACATGGCACTTTTACACCACTTTGATAAAGCAGAGTTGTTCATTTTGAAACCATTTTAGCTAATGTAATATGGAATCTGATAGGTGTCAAAATATCTAGCGTAAGCGCTTAAATAACAAACAAAAATGCTTTTTTTTGCAATCCTCACATTTTTGTTTGAAACTTTAAATTTAGCTTTGATCTGATTTCTGATTTCTATGTGTCACCTTTTGGTACTAGTTTCAACTGGAGGAGGTGTTCTCACTCTGATTGGCTACCGAGAATGTGATTGGCAGCTACTTGACCAAAACGTGAGAGACAAGTTTAGCGAGCATTTACACATTCAGAATTGTGACACATTCATCATCGCAGCATCTCTGTGTAGTTCTGAGTTAACGACCGATACAGACTTATATTTCCTAAAGGTACAAAAAAACCATCCTACTAATGATTAAACACCAACGTAGAGGTGTCACTACACGTTTATGTCATTTCATGTGTACATTCTCCTTACGTTCACAAAGCCAGTGCGGGCCTAGCGACAGAGTCCATGTGTTCAAACATTCCTGCTCTTGTTTCTCTTTTGATCAGCGTATGCCATTCTCACTGATTTAGCAAATCAGTGATGCTTGTCAGAGAATTAATTAGCTGGAATGGTGTTGGTTGTCACCTCAGTAGTAGTGGCAGGCGAGCAAAAGCCTCAACAACGGTATTTGTCCATGCACCCAGAAATCCTGCTTAATCACCCACAATCCATTTCAAAGTCAACTTGATTGGACTTCAATCTGTAGAATAATGGGGAATTAAGCAGCACCCAGACAGCATGCATTCACATTTGCATATGCGTGCATGCCAGATTAGCTCTTCATGTCCTCAGTGATGCGGAGAGATAAGACAAAAGCTCCCAACTTCAGCGGTGTTTGAGATAAGTAAAGGTGAAGCGCTTCAAAGCTCTCATGTTTTCTCCGTTATCATATATTTTTACCACTGATAATCGCAGAATTACTTTGGATCGCACATTTTACACAGCTAAAATGGAAGACAGTTCATACCCCGTAACAAACAAAAAATGTGTGTGTGTGTTAGTGCGCGTGTAAATTTATAAAAACCAACATAAACATGTATCTGCATATTTACATATGTATATTTATGTGTGTGTGTGTGGGCGGGGGGGGGGGGGCTGTGTTTATGTGTTTAAACACACACACACTCACCAATACACACTACACTTTTTTGTGTGTGTTTCTACTTTTGGTTTTTCCTCAGAAACATGATAAAAACAGACATTATTTTTTTTTAGCTTTTTAAAAAGCTTTTTTTTCTTTAAGAAGCATTCTAAATATGTACTTACAAGAAACTGTAAATATAATTGCATAATCTTTAAATAAATAATAAATATGAAAATCTAATTAATACGCTTGCAAAATCCATGTATTATAATTTTAAATAAAAAGCTTTTCAAATATTTAAAATAATAAATACCGTATAATGTGTTTATACAATAAAATATAATATACATGTAATAACAATAAAATACAATACATATAAAAACATAAACACTATATAATGATACATGTCTATTGCTTATTTATTAAAATAGTTTTGTCTGCTTTGTCACTGACACGCATTAGCATGGGACGTTCGCACTGGGACCTTTTGCTTTATTAATGAATAGAACATAACTTTATTTATCGCACGACGGGGACATTTTTGGACAGCCTAAGCCGAAACAGCTGCAACTGACAAAGACAAGAAGGATGCATCTGTCCAATCAAAGGCCGGGCTTCACCGAACCCACTGACCCCAGTGTCTCACGCCGTCCCCGGATTCAGAGCCGACCAGCGCACCAGTGTGACCCTGACCCAGACAAACACAGGCATTAGCGTTCAGACATCACACTCTCCGGCTGACAGTTCTCTCGCTCGCCCATCACTCTTTTATTCATGCTCTCTGCACCCTGCGCCTTTTACCTTGCTCTCGGCAAAACATAGACGGAAAGTCATTTCGCTTTTATCAAGTTGTCATTTTGGTACTTTTTTGTTCCGTCAGAGTTCGGCTGTCACTCTCGGCCCGGGCCACAAGAGAACTCCATTGTATAACAGCCCGAGGAGCAAGCAGCACAAGACTACAAATAGCTTTTACACTTCAGCAAGCCTTCCCTGATAAATGAACATCAGGTGAACGTTCGCTACTCCATTGCCGTTTGTGATTGGCCACAAAAGATGCACAAGGCAAATGGGTTTTTCGGGGAAAAATAAATCACCATCAAATCATTTAACACTAAACATTACTCAGATCAGCAAACGCTGAAAAATGAACGCGCGCGATGTGACATTAAGACGAACGCCGCGCGGTGTGTATTAGCTCATTTGTGGCGTTTGTGGGACACTTACTCAATAACGTTTAAAAGTCATAGTGCAAATGCTGCATTTCAAACAGTTCCTTCTCTTTAGTGATTCATCCTCGTTTGACTTTAATCTGCAGGGTTTGTAGATTCTCTTTTCTTGATCGATGTGATTAATGACCAAAGTCACTTTCTTTCTTAATCCCTATTTATGTTTCTACCATAACACAGTGTATTTGCCTTTGCTTTAAAATTTGTGCAACACAAACCAAGAACCTGTGAAGTAAAGTGAAAGAGTTTGTCAATATGGCCACTAGGGACACTCCATTCTTGAACATACTGGACTGGGATTCGAACCTGAAAGGCTTGGTGGGCAACTCCTTACCACTGGATCACAACTGGTAGTAGAATTGGTCAAATGTAGAGCACAAATTCCATTCTAGTTTCAGCCCTTCCTCACTCACTCACGCACACAAACACACTTGTATATGCCTTGTTCAAATCTGCTGCTACTTTAATGGATTACTACTAGAAATCCACAATATCAACCTCGAAATGTTGGATTTTATTTTGAACGGTGACAATGCATGCCGAGTTCCTAATGTTAATCGCATGTAACGAAATTCCCGCTTTCTAATTATTGCACGCACCGAGTAGAGACACAGAAGACTGGTTTGGCACAGGGGCTGTCGCAGCGAGAGCTCCTGCTTATCTCCACTGTTCAGTCCGTGCTCACAGAAAAGAGTTTTGCTCTCTCCCCCGTTCTCTAAAGCGTTGTTGTGTGGTTTGGGATTACCTTCTCTCACCCTCTCTCCTTCAGTCTGCTGCAGGCTGCTATGCTCTCGCTTTCTCTCTCTCTCTCTCTCTCTCTCTCTCTCTCTCTCTTTCTCACTCTGTCTGCCACACTAGCCAGTCCTCGGAGTATTACATCATCCTGATGTAATGTCTAACCAATCACATGACTGCTCCTCTAAACCTTCAAGGATTATGAAGCCCTGTAGCTCAGACTGCATAATGAGGGATAGAAAAAAGTGTGAACGGAAGGAAAAGTGGAGAAAAAAGACAGAGGGGTAAAGGAGCATCGGAGAGATGAAATAATTTCCTTAGGCTCAATTCTGGATCAATTCTTCCTGCTCTTCCTCTTCAGTTTACCCAGAGGACGGCGTAACGAAACTAGAGCCTGTGCTTTCAGAAGAACTGAGAAGATGCCAGGCTATTTGTGCTTTTATGCACAAAAACATGCCATTCTTATAATTCGAAAAGTGCTGTTTTTCTTTTTTTTTTTTTTTTTTTTTCAGTTCAAGTTGAATCGTTTTAATAGCTCCATTCCACAGAGCATAAATTATTGACTGGGTCGTACAGTTGCATACCATTGAAACAGAGTAACTTTGAAGATATACTGTATAGTCTGATGGATGGATGAACAGAGAGATGAAGGTAAAAAGCAGTTGATGAATTAATAGAGTGATAAATTGGAGAAACAGATGGTTAGAAGCGATAGGGAGAAAAAAGATGGATAGATAGATGGATGATGGATAGATCAATGGATGGATGGATTGATGATGGGTGCATAAAAAAAAGAGAAAAGAATCTATAGGCGTATTATACAATACATACAATTTGAAATTATAGTTAAATGAATGTGGAGAGATGGATGGTTGGTTGAATAAACAGATGACTAGCAGTAAAGAGAGAAACGGATTGGGTAAATGAATGGGAGTGAAAAAAGAGAAATTGATTGATCAATGGAGACTCAAATTGGGAGGAAATTTTCTACTACATTTTTTTAGGTATCCAGGTATTAAAGAAAATGGAAATCCTTGTAATCCCTACTGTTTTATAATTATTTTAGGAAAATAAAGAGGAAAGTCGCAGACCATGGAGGAAATCTGCCAATATTTTGTTACCTGTGGGTAATTAAAACAATACATGCTTAAATTATAATATTGTAACTAATATATTAGAAATATTTTAAAACGTGTAAATATAAAAAAAATCATAATAAATGCAAAAACATCACTGTAATAAAAGTTAAGTAGGAATAATTTTGTTACCTTTGTTAAAATGTAATGGAGGCACTTTATCAGTAATAGTGACCTTTTTTTATTAATCTAGCATAACCCATTAACTTTCACATCCACATTGTAGGGAATTAGACGCAGTTTCTCTGATTAAGAAGCGTCTTAAGATCAAAAGGATAAAGCTCTACTGTACTTCGCCCAATGCCATTTTGCAAAGGCAGTGAAAAAGACACAGATGTGACTTGTTTTGAAGTTTTACCACATCTGTGGTTTTTCTCTTCATGTAGGATGAGTGCTTGTGGCTCTGGCTTCATCAAGTGCTTCCATCAGACATCAGAGAAGAAGAGGAAGAGCCACGGCAGCTGTTTCATCTATCGCACCAAAACTTAAAGGTGAGCCATGCAGAACTGATGACTCAAGCAGTTGGCTTGGGTTCAAGTCTAATAATATGATTTGTAAAACAATTGAAGTTCTGTTGGGCTGCATTATCAGTTTGCTATTTTGTAAAAAAAAAATATGAAACAGCTATTGAAAATCTTATAAACATAACATGTGAAACAGGAGTTAACGCTGGTCACCAGAATATAATTTACATATATTTTTGTTTTACTGCATGTGTGTTAGAGTATAATCCAAAAATGTGACATAGTCAAATTTTCTAAATTATTATTGTATTGAAAATGTTACGCACTTTCTTCTTATCTTTTTTAAGCTACTTTATAAGTAAATTTGGATTGGACTGGTTCTATATTTAATTTTCGAAAATTTTGTGGCCCGCATAATTCATAGTAAAGTCAATTTTGGCCGAAAATCTGACCAAAAAAAATCAAGCAACAACGAATCTTCACTCAGATTATCATTTAGAAAACCATTGCACCACGAAATCCTCGAGAATCCTCATAACATTTTAATCTACAAAAATCCCACCAGCTCGGAATGATTAAAATCACCTCTAAACTGTTCCGTGACCCCTCTAATTTCAATTAAACATGCACCTAATGTGTACAAACCTAAACCGATCAACCAGTTGATAATGAAGTAATTATAGAAAGATTTAAAGGATTCGCTGGTGAATTTCAAAAGGCTTTGTATAATCCCATAACCTCACGATGGGATGCTTGAGATCTCTTTAAAATCTAAAATCACCGCTCAGTATTGTCATCCACTCCATTACCTGAGCAGAAAGAACAATCATCCTCCAGATGTCTGCGAGCGCTCTGGGTATTTACACAAACGCACCACGCTCAAGGCCGAACATGGTGCAACATGAGCTCATATAGAGGCGTAATTATGGGCATATATTCTCCTTTTCTTATATAGAACAGACTGACAGCATCCGACACAGCCTCCCCTGATTCTCTCTTCCTCCCTCCCACTGGGAATCAGGTTCAATGCCTGAGGATTCTGTTTGAAAACATGCCAAAGTTGCTGCTGCCGAGTGTTTTACAGTTCAGTTCTTGCATCAACCCTTTATTCCTGCTTTGGAGAGATTTTAGGATTTTAGAAGGAAGTGGGGGGGAAAGAGTCACAAAAAGGGTGTTGAAGAATCTCATTAGACGGATGTTCAATAATAAAAAGTAAAAAATAAAAAGACGATGCCAAACCACTCAGCTCTTTCCACACGGGGGAGAGAGAAAAGAGATTAATGTAAATCTCGAAAATAAGGAGCGCATTAATATTTCATTTGCACCTCTTTATTTTTTCCCCTCTGAGTGACACTCTGGTGCAGATAGCAGAGGGGGATGATTTAATGATTGGAGAATGTTATCTCTTTCTCTTTTTTCGACTCTACCACTGTCACATCTCTCCTCTTTCCTTCTGCACTAAATCAGCACTCGGGGCTTTTGCTCTGAATTCCTCTCAGGCCTGACAGCACCACATAATTACGCTCGGCTCTCCCTTATCTCCGAGATGAGAAAAGATGAGATATTTAGTGAACGGAGCACTTGCATGCAGCTTCTGTCACAGAAAGACATGCCCTGACCTTCTGTGCTCACATAAGATCTTCAGACATTGAAGTTCCAGACAATGAAAGGTATAATACGTCTCAGTTAGTGACACCTAAAGTCAGTGCACCATTGAGAAATAAATAATTGAATGAACTCGTCTTTTTTGTCTTCGCACACTGGTTCTGTTGTTAGTTCTGGTTGAGAGAAGTCTGTGCACTAGACAAAGTGAGTTAAATATGTATGCATGGATGGATGGATGGATGGTAGGGTCAGACACAGAGAGAGCGATGGATGGATGGATAGATGGATGGATGGATGGATAGTAGATAGATAGATAGATAGATAGATAGATAGATAGATAGATAGATAGATAGATAGATAGATAGATAGATAGATAGATAGATAGATAGATAGATAGATAGATAGATAGATAGATAGATAGATTGATTGATTGATTGATTGATTGATAGTTATCCAATAAACCGTTTGGGTGCTTGTGTAAACATGTTTTGTGCGTGAGATTTTTGTACCTCTCACTAATAAATATTTATATTCAAAATCACTTCCTTGAAAAGTGAAAAAACCAAAGTGAAGAACGGCAAAAAACATTTGAAACAATCGGTTGAAACAAACAGACTGCCTTTGTGATTATTCAGCAGAACGTGTTTGGCGTGGAAGCTTCCAGAATGGGGGTTGTGTTATCAAATGTACTGCTCATGAAAAATTTAATATCCCTCCCACTTACTCCAAATGATTTATCTATTCATTACCACCCACCCTTCTGATCCCCGACATCAACTGAGGTCCTAATGCAAAAAAAAAAAAAAATACATTCATCTTAACATTGTGTCTACTTAAATAGGACTTTTGAGCATAAATAAAGGTGTTTCTTTGAGTGTTTCTTTGTGATTTCCACCTTCCTGCCTCTAGTTCTCTGACTTGAAAGATAATTCAATTGACCAATCAAAATGGAAGCTTTTTATGTGCTCTTTAAAGCCGCACGGCGCTGTTGTAGTGATGTATTTTCAGGACACCCTTTCAAAGGTCACAACTCAAAGTTTAGGTCAGTTGGAGAAAAAGGCCACAGTGTTTTGTGCATTCCATAATGTCACCACTAGAAAGACACGGGCCGTTGGCTTGGTTTAAGAAGGCTTGTCATGTACCAGAATTTCCGGATAGTATAGGAGAAAGCTCCTGCTCCATCTAAACCATAAAGGATTAAAGAAGCGGGAAATGGTAGGAGACAATTTGATGTAGGAATGAAACCTTTTCTGCTTATTTGAAGCAAAAGAGGATGATCTTGCATCACACTGCGTTTTACATACTACATTTCCTGAAAAAATGATCGTAGAAAAGTGAAAAATCAGGCTTCATTGTTTGTCTTAAAAACGAATCTTTACCAAGATTGTATGGTATTTATGCAAATATAAGCACCCCGTGACTATAAGCACCCTCCTGAATTTTCCGGCACAAAATAATAAATAAATAAACAATAATAATTTATATATATGTATATATTTTTTTTCTAAATTGTGTTTCTAAAATACTATTTTTTTTCTTTATTTATTACAAACCTAACTTGTGACTCGTATCACTTTAATGTCGTTTTACTTAAAAATAATGAAACCATAATCTTTTCTAGTGGTCGAAACTACACCTCCCATCATGCTTTGCTGCTCACTGGTTCCCATTAGCCTTTGCGCTAAACACGGGACGTTATGCTACAATTATAACTCAACCATTCATTCATGGGACACAGGTCAGCGCTGACCCCTCACACACAGCAATAATCAAAGTTTTAGTGCCACTCAAAGTGTGGAGTTTGCATGTTTTTTTTCTTGGGTTTTTTCTGGGTTTCCTCCAGGTCTCTGCTTTCCTCAAACAGTCCAATCTGAATTCAGGAAACTGGTGGACAGAAGTGACACCTCGTGTGATTGAGAGTGTGCATGTGTGTCTCGCTCGGTGATTGGTTACACACTGCTGTCCCTGACTGGCCCAGAATTGCTGTTATTGGTACAGCTCCTGTTGACCAAGACATTTAAAAAGTGGCTCTTGTCAATGTTTGCTGATAAGTTGTCTTAACTAACCTCCAGTCAGTCTGTATGTTTAATAATAACAATTGAAACTTTATTACTCCCTAAGTGGGAAAATTTGTCTTTGACTCATCCAAACAGTCAACACAAAGTCAGAGCAGTGAATGAGGGGAATAGTGTCTTTCTCAAAGAGAGAAGTTAGAACTGGCCAGAGTGGGATTTGAACCGGCAACCTCTTGGACACATGAGTCAAATTCCCCACCACTGGACCACAACTGCCCAATTACGTGAAGGCGTTCTGGGTGTGATTTCCACATATTGCCGACATTCATTGTCCACCGGGGTCTACTGACTATGCCGTTTTAAACTTGGTTTTTCGTACCATTTGAAGATGAACAACTACTACCTGCTGAGAGTCTACAGTAATCAACAAAGTCCAAGCGACGAGTGGCCAGGATTGTTTCTCCTGTCGAATAAAATGGAGCGAAAGCCTCCAAGGTGTTTGCCGAGGGTCCTGTGAGAAATCGGTGTGATCTGCTGGAAAGAGCCTTCTCGGGATTACAGTGCCCATGTGCAGAAGAACATAAGAAGATATACCCTTGACGAAACATTCATTGTGGCCAGTGTCCAAATGGCCCCTTACACGCCCACCATGTGTCAATGTGATTACGTGATTGAAAACCACATTTGTTCCCTATCAGGGATGGAGACATGCAGCTCCTCTGAGGGTCTTCAAGAGGATTGTGTACAGATTGCAGGTGATTTGGGGGAGGCAGTCAAGGGGAACAGCAATGTCATACCGGTTGCACAAAAAGGATTGTGGAGGTGGAAAGTGAGGTTTGATCCTCAAAGTCCAATCAAATGAGTTTTACACTTTACAAGGCACAATATGGACCCGATTTAGGACTCGTGGATGCACTCGGGTCTTCAAAGCATCTTTTTTCTTTACAAAACCGCATGTATTTTAGAAAACATGGCCACGTCTGGCAGGCGACCAGCACTTGTCCTGTCTTATTTGATTAAAGAGTGTGATTGGAGCACATAGCCATTAGGCAAAAGAAGAGCGAAAACATGTGTTTGTCCTTGGGATACACAGCCTCCATCGATCGGCATCATTAAGCTTCCAATAAAATTGGGGTATAAATGCCCTTGTAAATTTGTCTGTTGATTCGCTTTGGCTTTGGCGATTAGGCAATAGCTCACTGGTCGACAATTAAAGCAGTGTGTGGTTAGTCTGCAGCCGAGTTTTCATGTTTCTCTGCTGAATATTCACAATTATTTTCATACTCGTGGGGATGTCAAACGAGGATGACTTTTAAAACTGCTCCAGCAGCCGTTATAGAGCATACTTTAGTATGTCAAAGTTAATGTAATAAAGAATGGAGATCAAAAATGGTGGAAGCCACAGGGTGACATTACTTTCTAGCAAGAATTATAGTGGAATTTTGGAGTATTATAGAAATCCAATTAATTGACAAGTTTGAAGACATTTATGAATTATTTTGATTTTTTTTCCAAATGAGAAATGTGTAGCTTCATTTCAAAGACAAGATCATTCCTTTTTTTTCTTTTGAGAAAATGTATATCTATTTGTATGATGGGAAAAGTAGTGATTTCAAGATTCAAATGTGCAGCTTCCCTGGATGGTGCCTGCTACACGGAAGGTTGTGGGTTCAGTCAAAATTCCAATAATGGAAAACAGTTGAAAAATTGATGGATGTTTATTTAAGTCATCTTAAAAGTTTCCCTGAGTTTCTAAAAAAAGCATCATTTTTCTTTTTTAAGTTGCTTATTAGCTTGTCAAAGAACGTCCCCCTGAAAAACAACCTCTTGATATTTAACATTTTCTTGTAAATGTCTAGGCATAGAAATCTGTTCTTTTATCCCAACATAGTAAATCGTTATTTTCTGGCATTGCACAGCTACATGAATTATGGGTCTAGCTCACCTAGACCCTCCTTTTATTGGGTTGTTTCTCGCCCGTAATAAAACGTCTCCCCCTTATCAGGGTCTCATACTAACCATATGTTAATGTCTAATGTTAAACTATTTATCAGTGCGGTTAGTATCCCTTCCTTTTGTTATCTGAAATTATGCTGTGCTTTTCTGCAAGGGAGGAACGATAATTCTTATCGACCCACCCATACTTCATATTCAAATTTTTTGGGTTGCATGATTAGTCCTATTTATCTGTATAATTGGATTGAGATTTTGGAAAATGGGCTGAGCTGATTCGGTGGCTACGTCCTAAAACAAATGGCTTGAGAAGGAAGTTCCAGATAATTGTTCCCCAGATTAATTCCATCTGGAGACAATCAATAGTTTTACCAGTGGAGTTTTTAAGTCTAATCAAGTTTTACCTTCCTTTGAGACTAAAAAGAAAACTACTTTTGGGCCGGCGACAGATAGCGGCGGTGCCACACTGAACTGTGGGGAGGATTAGCGACAGCAATTTGCACAGTGTTTACTGGGAATGTGAGCTTTAGCACAATGCTTTCCAATGGTTTCTGGCGCGCTGTGATGCTTGCAAACATCTCCAGGCTATTTCCACCTCACGTTTAATTGTGTCAGATGTAATCCAAATAAATATGCCACTGTAAGTTCAAACGCAGTTCGTATACATATTCAGCTCCGCACGCGGGAAAGTGCTGACGTGTTATTTCCATTCGTATTTTCAGCTTCATAGCCAATGGAAGTGCTCGGTTGATCCTACTTATGTGCTTCTGGAGTCAAACTATCTAGTCGCGGAGAATCACTCAAGGAAAATAATAGTAAGAGCTTAACATTCAGTGTTTAATCTTGGGAGTATGATGGCGTTTAGAAAAGTTTGAGTGATCTATGATCCCCTTTGTGATGCATATAAGAAAGAAACGGCAAGCAGGAAGCTTGAAAATGCAAAAGCAAGACATTTGCTTGCCGCATTCATTTTGGAAAGAAACTACATCATAAAAACGAACAGTTAAGTCAGATGAACTGTGTCTGTGAGCACATATATTTCCTGTTAATGAAAATGTATTCCATAGGAATATTAACCAGCTCCAGTAGTGCAAGTTATGTCGGTAATAACCTTACAGTGACTTTGAGATGTTTCTCTGTATATTGATGACACCGCGAGAAGTTCAGAGTGTTTATTAATCAAGGAATAATACAGAGTTTGTGGGAATTAATGAATCCAAATAAAAAATGAATATTAATATTGGGCTAAATTGATGACATCCGTTTCTTCTCGCTGAAGTGGCCACTTCATTAAAAGGGGGGGAAAAATGAGCAGATTATAGAGAAAATTACACCTCGCCTCATGAATATAAATAATATGTAACAGCTACGTCATCACATGAAGGATGTTCGCATTTGAAATAGTCATCACTGCACCCCGAGCATTAGCGTAATTGATTAATTAGATTGTCTGCAGATCCATTACATTTGCAGATCTATAAGTCTCTCGTTTTCGAGTTATGCAACATAGACAGAGCAATCAGTTTGTCTTTATCATTAGCAAACAACATTAATAATTACAGATAAAAAAAAAACATTGCAAACAAATAAAAATAATGAAAAATGTATATATCATGCGTAAAAAATATCATGCCTTAATCTTTACATTTACAGTCACAGTATAGACAATACACAGCAATATCAATGCAAAAAAAAATATGCAGAAAAATACATTTTTATTTTGGTTCTAGACAGTTGCCTTTGTGTGTGTACTGGCATTTGTATGTAACTGGGGCCGCAAATGCTAGATTTGAATACTAATAAATAAAACAAAGTGATGGTCTAGGACACATGCATACAAACTATACATACATATATGTAGTGCATGCATTCCATTCACACCTTCAAATATTCAAACATGCATACGTACTGTACATATACACAAACAAACATAAATACACACACATGTATATGTGCACGCATATGTACATACATACATACAATCTACATACATGCAAATACTCTAATAATAATACATACATACATACATACATAAAATACAATGTTCCAGATTTCATCATTAATTTGCGAGTTGATTTGTCTTGCAATCTCGAGAATGGAAACATGATTCAAGTTTTTAATTAAGATTTTTTTTCAAGTTCTTTTGAGAATACAATTTGACTTGTCTTGGTTTTGTGACATTGTGATTTGATTCGTTATCTTGAGACATCGATTGCATTATTTTACAAGATTTTATTTGTATTATATTTTTTATTCTTGAATTTGCCTGACTTGGATTGTTGTCAAGATAACCACTTGATTACAGTTAGTACATCGAAACTCCAATTTGATTCGAAATATTTTGAGACAAGATTCCAGTTTTTATTTTTTTTCCCAACGATTTTTTACTTAACGTTGTTTTCTTTAAAGATTGTGTTGAAATACAATGTTGTACCCCAATACTAGTACTGATAGTAATGACTGTAAACTTCCACTACTACTATTATGCGTACCCACACACATTAATATTTGCATGCATTGAATACACACTAACATACCCACATGACTAATGAACTATCGGTCTACTATAATCTCCATTGCTTGACAGCCGACTATATTTAGCGGTTTACTTTATCGCAGACGGCCAAGAGTTTAATCTCGATTGTGATTTTAATCAACGCCCAGCACTAATCACAAGTTGACTTTCACTTGTAGGTATGTGAACAACTCTGCTCATATGAAAAAAAAAAAGAAAAAAAAAAGCAGCAGATTATCAGATACTCAAATCTCTGCCACTCAATCTGTCAGTCTGTGAATGTCATGCTTCCATCTCTCCGTCGTTCATCGGTGCCTCAGGGACAGGGAGCTATTACACTAGATCAAATGTCACAAAGCGTCCACACAGAGTGCTGAAGACGGATTTCTTCCACCCAAATATTGAGAAAGACTAAGCTCACATGTCAAATGACGAGACTCTGTCCTGTGACATTGCGAGCTTAAATGAGTGTTTCATGTATCATGTTTTGTCAGCTATGATGAAAGAAAAAAACTGATGAGCAGAAAAAAATACGACGTAATGTCAGAGTAGGAAATTTGACTCAACGTAGAAAGAACTTCCCATAATGTGCTAGTCAGTTTAAAGAGGTGAAGGTTGTTTTATTTTATGAACACATGAGATTTAGATGTGATCACGCAATCATTAATAAATCGTTACAATTATTACAGTTTTCCCAGAATGTTCTTTTTCAAACATGTCACGCATTGTCGCTAAATGATTAATGAATGTGAAAATGTGTAGATTTAGATGTACACAATAAGCAAAGTTGTTATGTGTCTAAAATTATTATTCTCTGGGAAATAAAAAGGCAGATTACTGCTGGCTCAGACCGTCAGTCTAGATTTGAGTTTTTACCTGGAGATTGACATAATTTGATCTTGTAATCTCAAGATCACTGCTTGTTTTATATTGCTATCTTGTGATTGTGACCAGAAATGACTTGTTATTGCAAGATTGGGACCTGATTTGAATTTTTGATTTGATTTGAATTTGATTTGTCATATTGTTGCTATCTTGATCTGGATTCAATTAATCAAGTCAAATTTTAAGTTATTCTTTGAAAACGCAACTTTTAAAGTTTACTATGGAAATAAGACTTTGTCTTATTTTGACGATTTTACGTCTATCGAGTTGTTGTCCTATGACGTTGACTTCATTTGATACTTTATAACGAGAATGTTCAGCGATTCGAGATTTCATCATTAATTTGCGAGTTGATCTGTCTTGCAATGTCGAGAATGGAAACATGAATCAAGTTTTTAATTAAGATTTCATCTTGATTGGAGTTCTTTTGAGAATACAATTTGATTTGTCTTGGTTTTGTGACATTGTGACTGGATTCGTTATCTCGAGATATTGATTGAATTATTTTACAAGATTTTAGTTTTATTATATTTTTTATTCTTGAATTTGCGTGACTTGGATTGTTATCAAGATAACCATATGATTATAGTTAGTACATCGAAATCCCAATTTGATTTGAAATGTTTTTTTTTTCCCCAAGATTGCACCTAAACGATTTTTTTACTTAACGTTGTTTTCTTTGAAGATTGTGACTATTTGAGTTTATATCTTGAGATTACAATATCATATCCTGATTTCCACTTTTATCTCGACATTGCAAATTCAAGGGGTTTTCTCTCTCCTCTCGCAAACTCAACATTGGAAACGATGATTGACAACGTTTGTAAAATAATGAAATGTAAATTTGTAAATTAAATCGGAGAATGTCTGAATGCATGAATATTTTATGTTATTAAGTATAAAATATTTATTCAAATGCAGGACATTTTCTCCTTCTAGTGTAAAGAGCGGATTGTGAGCAGTGTTTTGTGCCAATAGGATAAAAACTATCCACAAAAAATTACTCATTACAATCTCAAGAAAATGATAAGTCAACTTATAACATCTGTAATCCAAAAAAAAAAAAAACTGCGATTTTTGTAAAAAAAAATGCACGATCAGTCATTGGTTGTTTTCCTGTTCAAATGATTTATTGTTCCACTCAATGTTGAACCGCCGAGTGTGAGCTGCAGATACGTGTGATTATCAGTGTTATTATGGAAGCCTGCTAAACATTAATAAAATTACATTTTCAGTGCAATATGAAAGAGTAATTGACATTTTTTTTTTTATTTCTAGTATAATTTATATTCATGCACAATATTATTCAATTTCAAGTAAGATCAAGCAGATATCGCCATGCAGTCACGCACAGTACTGTCATTTATTACACGAGCTGACCATTTCCACATTCAATCAGGCGTATATTCATATTTTGTAATAAGATCAGCATTAACGGCAGGTGATTAATCACAAATATTACCTTAAAGACATCACAGGGGGACATCTGTGCTAAAGTATTACATTTAATGCATTGGACAGGCCGGTGTGAAAGCGGTTATTTCAGGCATTTACCAGGGTTAAGGTTAAACATCCACCCGGTCCGGTTTAAACAGTCCTGTCCCATCATATATTTTCTCAATGCACAGGTATCATGGCACATTAGGGAGGCTACTGTGTATACATGAGCAGAATCCGCTTCGATTCCTTTGCTTTAATTCCAAAAATTGAGCGTGAGTGAGCACAGACTGCCGGGATACTTCTTAGGGAGCAGACTAACTGGATCAGTCTGATTAATTCTCGAGTAACCTTCACCAGGGTGGACCGCGCAGTTCCATGCCTCCATTAAATACATCCACCAGAAGGTTTGTGTGTTTGTGTTATATTTTTAGAAACGTTACATTTATAGCAAATTAATCTTTACTAATAATTTATTTAAGACTATATATTTAAGACTATGTAGACTATGCAAATTGTGTATGCATGAATGGATATTTTCAGAAATTAAAACATGTTTACCATTATTAGTCACATTCTTTATAGCAGTAAATACAGCACCATTTTTTTCACTTTTTAGTAAATGCAATGTCCATAAATCACGTGCAACCAAGGTTAATTGGGTCATAAGTTGTTAATTTGATTAAAAAATAACTAGCGTAATTTGAATATATGAAGTCTCTTCATCAATATGCAATTAAAACATCAAATAAATTATTTGACGTTGAACTTTGTTAAAGTAAATTAAATTGTGTACAATTGAACAACAAAAGCCAGGCAAAATCTCTTACATTTCTCTTTAAATTGGTGTAAATCAGTTTGAATCTGTAGTTGTCATTTCTAGGTGAAAGATGTTTACTCTTAGGTGTGGTTAATTTATGAAGCAGAAAGAGATTACAGTACTAAACATACATACGTAGAAGATGATGAACGCATCTCTCAAAAAAAAAAAAAAAACTTTCAGGTTACAGTAAGTTTCAGTCTACCAAAAATGTGTTAAAAAAAAAAAAAAAAAACTCATTTTAATTTACTTTTTAAAAAAAAGTAAATTAAAAAAAAAAACTTTTTTTTAAAAAAAAACTTCCAAATTATGGTTATATAGTAATATATATACATAAATAATATATGATTTATTTTCCTAGCACAGTGTAACTTTGTGTGTTCTGTTGAAACAAAATCAGTTCATCAACCAATCAAAACCGCTGACTATTTCTTATTCCCCATGTTTTTTTTTTAAAGGAATGTTGGTTCAAATACACCAAACTCATTCAAATTAACATATTATGATAAAATAATATAACTATGGGTTGTTTCAGTCCATATGTACGGCTGCTGTCGACCTGGGTTGAAGCATTGTTTCCTGTTGGACTGTATCTCACGGACTGTCTCGTGCACTTTAAATCCTCAGAGACTGAGAGGAAGAAGGTTAGAGGAAAGATGCTGCTTTTTATTGCATTCAGAATCTAAAGTAGCAGCCGGTGAAATATGTTGCCCAGCGAGAGGCAGGGTCAAATGTGATTTATGCGCTGGTTCTGAATCAGGGTGTTGATTCCTTGAGCTGTCCTGCTGTAAAATGCTTAATGTTTTAAGTGATTTATTTAGGGCAAATGCTATATAATTGAATAGAGTACAGATTTTGTACTGCCAAATGAATCAAACTGCGACGGTGAAGCAGGGCAGATGTTTAGTCAAGTTTAATTCAGTTAGTATCTGATTAAGACACCTTCCAGAAAAAAAACACAATTCACACACAACGACTCATTACCATTTGGTAAGCCGGAATTTATTACGCCACGATTTTATTTTAAAATTCAAATTAGCTTAGTCAAGCCACCATTAACAATAATGGAAAACTTTTTTTTTTCCATTTAATATCATGATGGCGTAGTGTCACATCACAGTAAGTTCAGATTCAAGTTCTGTGTTGTTGAATTCATTATTGCTGAACCACAATTTGAGGTTTTTTTTTTTTGCTCTAAAGCACATTATAAGAAATAAAAGAGCACAACAGCCCGATTAAACATATTACAGCTTACTATATTAATTTACTGTTTAGTGCATTTACTGTTTTTTATGTTTATTGCTGTCATTGCCTTTTCTGAAGTGTTTAATGGTAGTTTGTCCCAAGGCATGAACTTTGTGATTTCAATAAACCGGATTCGATTTGGTCTGAGAAAATTGTTGAGAAAGAAAAAGAAAATTAACAACTATTATGAAACAATTTATAAGAATAAAAATAGTTGCAATTACAACAGCCTAGAGTAGTTTGCCAGGTTTGCTGTTATTGGACTTCAACTCATTAAGTGAAATCATTTTACAAATCAATTTCAGAAATCCATTTCATTTTTCCTTAAAGTGTATTTCCGTCAACAAATTTCATGCTGGCTGCATGAAAGCCACCCGGTTGTCATAAAGCAGTTCTAATGAAGTCTTCTCTCTCTCTCTCTCTCTCTCTCTCTCTCTCTCTCTCTCTCTCTCTCTCTCTCTCTCTCT
>MU204241.1:2667519-2684450 GCA_017309775.1 Paedocypris sp. Pulau Singkep
TCTCTCTCTCTCTCTCTCTCTCTCTCTCATCCTTTTTTTTTTTTTTTGCATGATTTATTTGAATTTCATGAGGTGTCCAACTGCACAAGTTGACATGTGTCTCCACAGGGATAAATTATTGAAAAGACTTTGGTGTGTGGCAGCTGAAAGTCGAGAGTATTAATAATGCAAGATTCTGTATACGGTTAAACACTTATTTCGTTCCATGGATTCGGTTTGGGTTTACTGGTTGTTCTTGGGACAATATCAGCACAGTATATTCATCACTTTTCTCTGCAATTATACGATTGCAGTTGGTTTCATAAAAATGGCAGGTTACAAAATGTAGATGATTTGAAAATGGTGATTATGTGTCATGTTGTCATTTTCAACTCATTTTTTTTTCTAAATTCACATATTTATTTAGAAATGTAGTTTATTTGAAAGAAGAGGTTATGACTGTGTGAACTCTGGGATGACATTTAGAGAAAATTCAGAGAACTTTAGAGAAAATTCTTTACCAGATTTTGTGTTGATCTGTAATCAGCAAACTCTCCAACTTTGAGAAAAGAAAAACTGAATATGGTTTGCGATCGTTTGTTAAAAAAACTTTCTCCGTGATGAAGAGCAATTTCAGACAATCAACTTCATTCTGCAATGAAAATCAATGTGACAAATCTTGACCCAAAAAGTCCGAAACCAATTTTTGAAAACCAACTGCAGTCGTCACACTAATAAAATAAGCATCAGTTGGTGAGTCTGACAATGATTGATTTTTCATTTCTCAAACTTTTCAGCAACTAGTATTTTTTTTAAAACATCTATTTTTAATTTTGTATACATTGTTGCCCTCAAAATTAACTGCAAAGTCAAGTTTAGCCCCAATATTATGAAAAAAATGTAAAAAATGACCAATGCTTGTGTGGTAAATACACTTTTGCTTCCTTATAAGATTATGGCCTTGGACCGTTGGTTGATTTTCAAGTGAAGTATAAAGAGAATCCCATTACTATCACAGGATCATTTTCTAACATTCAGCTCTCAGAATATCATCTACAGCCATTTGTTCTGGTCTAGAAAATCCATATTCAAACTGACTACACCAGTCCGCACGAGCCCGAGTCTACACTTGGCTACTGGATTCTCCTGGACACAAGGCATTAGATGAGACATGTAGAACAGACTGAGGAATCCTCAGATGAATTCTTTCCTTCTGAGATGTTTAGACAACCATACAAGCGTCTGATGTTCTTGGTGTTTGTCGAGGAACCGTCCACACATCCGTCACACTCCACGCTTCTACGGTGCCAAGTCTCATTCAAGCACTGAGGCTTTTTTGCCACCTGGAAGTTGGCCAGTCACTTCTTAATCCGGGCTGGCTCTCCTCTGCATTGTGAGCTTCCAAGCATCTGCAGTTTGGGATGAATCCATGTGTGCCAGTTTGCAGCGCTGCTATCTAATCTACTCTGGGGTGTTGTGTTTGTCTACAGCACTTGTTTATCTAGCAAAAGCTTTGGGGAGGTAGTAGAACAAAAGAGCGAGATAGCAGACGTGTTGCATGGCTTGCATCATCCCACCAAGAACCGCTGGCATGACATGAAAACACATTAGAGATGTTGGAGGCAACCTGTACCTGACATACCAGCCTTGTTCCAGAACCTTGAGCTGTCTGGGCTCTGCACTGCCTTTAAAAGCAGATCCACCACTGTTGGGAAACAAGTCAAGTTTAGAACATCCTTCAGCTCTACACAAACTCACAACTCATGCAGGATTGTGGAAACTTGTTTCTCGGAACTACTCAATGTCAAATGATGTTTCTAATAGAACATGGACGTTCTTGTGATTCTACTTTGGTACTTGATGGTGTTATGAGTGAAACCTCAGGACTGAGGCTGATTTTGTTCCAGTTGATTGACATTAGCCCCCTATATCAATTGAACGTATGAGATAAATATGAATAATTATTTGTTTGTTTATTTTTTTTATTTGTGCAGGACAGCATGAGATGAAACACACACACACGCACACACACACACACACACACACACACACATACACATTATTATACCAATAAGGAATTTGCTAAATAAATCCGTTGAAAAAAACATTTATTTGTTAAAGTAAAACGCTTGAATGCATTATTTCAGTCAATTCATATGCTGAACAGTACAGATAAATATTTGGGAATTCTAAAATTGGTTTGCTCACTGGTCCATGTCTCAACCATGGAGACCATCAAAACAACTTGAAATAGCACAAATTCTTTTTTTTCATCATGTTTTCTAATGAAACATTTAATGCCCTTAATGCATTTGAATTATATCATCCTTTTTTTCTCTCCCCCTCTCTCTCACACTCTTTTCACCGAAAGTTTGAAATATATATTGTGTTTATGTTAGTACACCCACACAAATATACATTTATTTTATATGTGTGTGTGTGTGTGTGTGTGTGTGTGTGTGTGTGTGTGTATATATATATATATCTTTATCTCACGCACACAAAGAGAGACAGTGAAATCTGAGAGACATTAAAATGCTAAACATTATTTCTCCATACCCTGCTTGAGGTAAGGAAGGAAAACGAATTCAAGGAAGTGAAGAAAAGATGTATCAATAATCACCTCCGCTGTCTTGGTCCTGCACCGTCGTTTCCTGCACACACACAGACTCAAAACTATAGCAATGTAAATTAGAGATGTGCCGGGAAAGCAATTCCCTCTGCAAAACATGACCAGGGGTTACATGTTGTACCTCTGCTTGACCAGCTGTAAAATTAGGAGCAAGGGAGGCGCTCAGTGTGTATTTGTGGAGTAAATAATTTATATTAAAAATGTCTTTCACAGAACCACTCAATATATGCCGAGGGCCATGAAGGCCAACACCGTGCCAAGCAAGTTTTAAATGCACATGACTGCAAAGGAATATTCACCCTTGCAGGAGATGGTTGATCGAGGTGAGATCCGTTTCAGACGTCTTCCTGAAGCCAAAGCAAATTTACGCTATAGAAATAGACCTGTTCCGTCTAGGGTACTGGAGCGTTTCCGCAGATGTCTTGGTTTGATTTGAGATTGAAAACGCTGGCGGTGGGTTGCCTGAACAAAAAAAAAAGTGCATCTAAGCTCTTAGTTCTATTCGCAATAAAGTAGAATCTGTTTCGAGAGGATGACTACACGCTTCTGGAATAGAAAGCAGACCAAACTGTCATGCAACAAGATCAAGCTGGTTCTGTTACTACATCTAGTACAGATGAATGTTGAACATAAAACATGAGCCGTTCTTAATAATTGAAACGCAATAACTCGCTGCAGGTTCATGTAGAGTTAACCACTGAAAAACAACTACTAAAACTGCAAATCTCTGTTTAAGCTGTGCTTTAAATCTCCTTATTTACACAAGCCATATATCCAGTTAGCAAAGCCAATGCATGAGAAAATCCACTAACAATATTAACATGTTCAAATGTTGAACTACAATATTTACGTTATTTAGCAATTTCTGAAGAAAATGCATGAGAAGGTTGGCCGCATCTAAAACCAGATATCCTATCACATCGCTTACAAGTTTTCAGAAAAAAAAGAGAAACAAGGAAATAATATAAAATAAATAAGTTAAAAATAAGCCCAAATAAGTTGATGAGTGGCTCCGACTCCATTACATGTAAAGGAGAAGTTAGAAATAGAGCCCCAACTTAATCTGCAATAACTCAGAGTATAATAGTTATAGATGAAAATGAAAATCTTTGAAATTGAAATATTGAAATCTTTGAAATTGAAAAAATGAAAATATTTTATAGTTGAAACAATATTTGTGCAATGAAAGATGAGGTGACGAGAAACCGTTAAAAAGAATATTGACGATGAAAGCTGGACGACGAATCCGATTGAAATCGACAAGGGAAATTTCATGGGAAATTTTGATAAATAAAAAAAAAAATAGTTGAAAAGTGTAAAAAATCAAAGATTGTCTTGGCAATAAAACGTGTCTAGCATATGCTGATTCAAGGACACACATTTAGAAATATTAACAACATTTCTACGTTAAACGGTGATGAAATGAGGATGCTTAAAACACAACACCCAATCAAAACGAAAAATACCTCAACATAAAATGCTTAATTTGAGAAAATGTGACATATTGGAAAAAAGTATAGCCCGGAAGATGATAAGAACACACAATTGGGACGATGAACTACAATCCTTGTGACAAACCTTTGAGGACTACAAAAACGAATCATAATAGTAAAAATAGCATTAAGACAAAGCTTTCTCACTTATTATGCGCACATGATATTGTTGATCACGGGCTCAAATGACCTTTTGGCTATTAATACCTTGGTGCAATTGGTGGCCATTAAGGCATTTCTTAATGCATTAGTGGTCCAAACATGACCAGTGCGTTAATTTAATAATGGCCATTTCATGCTACTCTTTCTTTTCTCTCGCTTTTAAACAGCTTGTTGTGGATGGCCACAGGGAGCAAGTATTGATTGAAAAGCATAAGCTAGGAATGTGAGAGAGGTGAAACAGGCGGCTTCCCAAAGAGCTGCTAGGTCTTGCCCCCCAGTGTTCATCCCTATTCACACTCCAGCCTGAAGCAAAAATTTACTGGTCAAGAGGATCTTGTTCCTCGCTCCTCGCTCTGGAGAATTGGTTTTCATCTTGGTTAGGAATACAAGTAACCCTGGCATAAGTGATAAAACAGAACAAGAGCAATGTTGCATTATTGAAGGTGGCGTTAAGAATGGTTGAAAAGATGTTTTAGCAAATTACTTGAGGTGATCGGTCAAGATTGGGAAGGATTGCATCTTTTCCTAGAGAGTGGAATTGTGGCGAACCTGTGTAGTGATTGACAGCAGAGATGGACTTCAGCACTTCTGCATATTTGTGTACTTTGTTTGTTACTTAAACGCTTCTTGTTCTTGATGTTAAAGAACTTTACTCACCAACATTTCTATCAGGTGTTGATCAAAGAGCATTGTCAAGTTTAATTCTTCATTCAACTGTTAAGAAGTCAAATAGATTCCCGTTCAAATTGTTTTCAATGTGAAATTGGACAAACTGACAGACAAGCAATTGGAGACAATGTAACACAGTTGCGTTTTATTATCGCATTTGAGGCTCAAAAATAGACAATAGAACCAGGACACCAGACGATCTCAAACACTGAACTGTAGTTCGAGAACACAAATTCAAAACCAGAGAACTCAAAAAACCTGGTCTCTGGTTTCACAATTCAGAAACCTGTGTTTAGGTGAGTATAATTTTCTACTTTCTGAAATTCTGAAACACTTGTTCATGTTCGGGTCATAGGGAGCTAGACTTCAGCTCAGCAACTGTTGACCTGAATTGGTCCTCAACCAATCACAGAGAGAAATACATTCACACTCATTTCTTACTACAATTTATTATTATTTTTTTTTACTTCTCTGGTTCTCTCTCGCTCTCTCTCCCATCTACTAAAGTCGGTCACGGCACACAACTGAACACCACAGCAAAAATATAGTTGCGATCTGGCCGTATTACGCTGGTAAAAACAGATGTAGCATCTATTCCACGTGTAATGAGGAGAAGACACGGGAGACAAGATAAGACAAGAGTGATGAAGGTCGGGGGAGCCGTGCTGACACTACTTACACAATCACACACAAACACACATCAGCCCGAGAGTGCGCTTTTCCCGACAGCTTGTTTGAATAAGGTGATGGATAATTTTGGCACTGCTGACATGGATTTATCTGGCCTTTAGGCCCCTTGTCCCTCGCCGGGGTTAGTTTAGGTACATTTTGTCTTTTGAAAGCAAACTTGCCAACTGAAACACTCCATTGTGTTTTCATCTAAGCTAAACACGAACAGAAGTGGCACACATACATCTTTCTCTGGGCTTTCCTCTAAATCATTTACCCCTACATATACGTGCCAGACCACCATACATCGTTCTGAGAAACCATGCGGCACATGGTTCCTTTCGCAAGTTATTTTGCAGGATATTTCGCAGTTGAATAATTAATTCATGTAGCAGGAAGTCTCTTCATTCCAATACAAGACGGAATCCGAGTGCCCTATGGCCTTTCTCTTTGATCCTGTCCCATTACGCTTACAAATCTACATATTCAAGTGTAAAGCAGTGGATTATTAAAAATCCTTATCACACTTTTGAATTTTGGGGGGTTTGGTTTGACCCAAAGATGTGTGTGTTTTGAGCAACAGATGGAGTGATCTATGCTAAGAGGAAGGAAAAATAGTTTGAACCTGTTGTGTTTTCATCTTTTTTTTTTGTCCGGATCAGCATTTTTCCAAGACCTCCAATCATTCTTCAGCAAGACTTCTGCAACCACAAACATATTGGATAATTACTTTTCTATATGTGTTTTATTAAATCAAAGGATGCTGGTGTCTTCTTACTGATACGGATGCTGTGTAATGCAAAACAAGAGGCCCAAAAGAAACTGGAGGCAACATCATTTGTGGATCAGCAAGATGAATAATTCAAATTCATTCCCAGCTGAAATGTCTAAAAGGTCCCTGGCTGTGACAAGAAAGCCGAGCGTACAGTCGGGGCTCACAACAAAAGCTTTAACTTCAAATAAGACCCCATCATAGCCGCTCATTTACATAACTAGTTGTTCATTTTAACATTAGACTTCTGCTTTCACTTTGGGCTAAAAATGTTAATGACTTCATTGTTGCTTTGTACTTTGTTACTTTTTAAGACAAGAGAAAACAATTGGGTCTTAAAAGCACTTTGAAGAATCTGTGCTGCTCGGCAAAGCTGCTGTCGAGGACCATAAAATGTTTTGTTTTTAGAAAATAGTATAATATAATAGTTAGCCAATGTGTTTTTCCTGTTTGAAATGAGCTGTAATGAGCTTGCTAACACCATGAGGTCTCTTTTTCAAAGAATAATTTATCCCAAAATTGTTTTATGTGTAATTTCTTTCATATATGCTGCAGAAATTACAAAAGATGTTGGTCCTGCCCAATCTAATGACCTACCTTGTTCGAAAAGAAAAAAAAAAAACATTTAGGAAGCATAAAAGTATAAAGCCTCTACACAAAACAAAATAAACCTCTACACAAGTGCACACATAATTGTTTATATATCAGCTTTGTCATAAGGTGATGACTAGTAACAATCTAAACTCAATGTATAATGTACATAACACACATATTAGTGTGCATACACTAATAATGTATTTCCAATTTTGAAGTTTCAATTTTTTTACCGTTTTGTAATAATATAATGTGTAACTGGAGCCAATCCCAAGGCAGGACACACTGTAGATTGGTGCTCAACCAATCATTGAGCAGTGCACACAATCACAGTACACAGGAACCTCCAGTGTGTAACACACAGGAGTGTGTAAACTCCACAAACGTGAATATCAAACTGGTCTTCTTGCTGTAGTATATAGAGAAAAACAATAGTACTTTGACATTTTCTTAACATTTTCTTGTCTAAAAACTTGGTCAAATGTATGTTTTGAATTGAATTGAATAGAAAAATCCTTTATTAGTCCCACAGCGGGGAAATTTCACATTTTTAATTTTAAATTTCACAGTTTTAATAATTTGTTCGTTTTCAAATTATTTTCTTCTGAAATGTTTTATTTACTAGAACCATTCGAGGGACTGTTTCAATCCCTTATCTTGCAGATCCCTACAGCATGGTGTAAAACAAACTGAAACATTTTCTGATCAGAAAAAAAAAGTATTTTTTTCTTTTTTTTATTGCTTACTTTCACACTTTTTGACTAAAATCTAGAACTAGCAAACCCCAAATCATGGTTTCAAAATCCTGAAGATGTGTAAACCAAACCCTAAAGTTCAAACAAATGCAATTAAATCAAAGTATTGTTGATCGGTGATCACAGCATTCGAATTCATGTTCCAGGAAAACGGCGTGTAAAATCAGATGCATCAGTGTAGTTAAAGCCGACACTTCAGGTTCACTTTTACCTGTTCTAATCAAACAACAACATGGCTAATATTTGCTAGCTGCAAGACGAGCGCTGGGATAAATATGGATTTATTCTGGACTGAACATCACATCAAAGCCAGACGCATTCATGCCGGTGGTTAAGTTCAATAAAAAGAGAGATGAAAGCTAATGAAAGACAAACATGTGCACATCAGAGGTGAAGAATGTAATGGGTGGGAGACATTGGTGGGGGTTCCAATTGGCCTAAAGGTTGAACTTCAGCATAGTCAATACTGTGAGATGAAAAGCCTGGGGTTTGAGACAGATAGGTCCAAGACGGTAAGCGAGGGCATGTTCAACTTATACTTTCTTCTTCTTCTTCTTCTACTTCTCCAGAGGTTTACTTCAAATACAAACAAACGCAGGTTGGTAGACATCACAGATCTTCAGCGCTGAGACCAGTTTCTCATAAAGCTCTTTGAAAACCCTCTGAAGAAATGTTCCCAGGCAAACAAACTTTAAATCCTACACTTCTGCAATCCATAAAAAGCCTTTCAAAAAACACAACAATCCTCATCAACTGCGGGGCGTAATGAGTGGATCCATCCCTTAAAAGCCCAGACTGCATTAATGCGTTATAAAGCAACCTTTGAATTGCATTAAATCACACCTTTCACTTCTGCCTGTCATTCCGCCATTATTCAGTCAATTGTGTGCGAGCAACTCGTTGGCTGTCGTATATTTTTCCTGCATCAATGTCAGTGCCGCACATCTTCCTATGCATAAATAATCTATGTGTCTTTCAGCATGGGTGAAGTTAATAGGGCTGGGGCCATCATTAGCCGCGTCTCAGGCTTCTGCGCTAACGCCGCTAAGTGCGGCTGTCACGGAGTGCGCGGTACCTGCGCGGTTGATTGCTCGACGGAGACGTTTCTCTCTCGCGGCAACTGCAGGATGTTTACAATTCGTTTGGCGGTCCGTCTTGGGTATTCGCAGATGTGTGTC
This sequence comes from Paedocypris sp. Pulau Singkep, assembly GCA_017309775.1. Taxonomy (NCBI): domain Eukaryota; kingdom Metazoa; phylum Chordata; class Actinopteri; order Cypriniformes; genus Paedocypris; species Paedocypris sp. Pulau Singkep. The sequence goes on from MU204241.1 coordinate 2,676,423, forward strand.
TCCATTGCTTTAGACGAACATGGCAACTTCATGTTTGTGACAGTTTGCAACTAACTTCTCTTCCCTGTCAGGATGAATGACTTTTTTTTATACATTTGAAAGTTTTTTAAAGTGGATAAATCTGTCTTAGCTGTCGGAAAGCAGTTTATCTATACTGCAGTGCTGTGTGTGCTGACATAAAGAAAGTCTGTTTGATGTAAATAAGGCAGTTGTGGAATGGTGCCATTTTCGATTCACGTTTCCGCCGTCACCTATTTCGGTGTGTTTTTCTGAGATGAGTTTTGACAAAAAAATGTACCTAGTTTCCGTGAATCTTTGTGTTTCGATTTGGTTGCAATGTTTGTTGATGTGCTTGTGTGTAACTTGTGTGTAAGTGAGAGTGCAAAAGTGTGCGTGTGTGTGTCCGGCTTTCTGATTGGTTGGCCACCAATTCAGGGTTTGTCCCATCTTTAAGCTGAGAGTTGCTAGGGTTGTCTGAAGCTCCCAGCCACCCAGAAAAGGAAAAACGGATCAGAAATAGAATGAACAGAAAGGAAGTGGTTTAAGAATTATTTCATTTTTAAAACAAAGTAGTGGTGGAAGATTACATTTTTTGTGTGTACACTTTTGGAACCAAGTCTGTTGATCTATTGTAATCCTCCCTCTCCCCACACACACCTTTTTATTAGCATTTCATTAGGTTCATTACTATATAACATAAAACATGATGCGCGATGAATAGACAAATCAGCTGTTTTAATTTGTCCTTAATCGTTTTTCAAGGTCTGTAGTATCTCAAAACGCTATAAATGGCACCAACAACTATTATATTCCACCGGTTCCAGAGGTCAGCAATGCGTTTTCTGACTATTAAGTCTTCGCTCTCATGGCCTTCCCCAAGGGTCCGTCGTGTAATGCCTTGCGCCAATATACGTCCATGTGAACTGTAGGCGGCACGAGAGAGTTCGTGGGGGCATAAATCATCATAGCCTTATGGCCGTCTAATAGAGCAGATAAGATCAGCGTGTGTATTAATGCAAGACTAATTACCCGACTGAGGACATTACTGCAGCTGTTTCGCAGGTAAGTCATGCACAGGAGGTCAGCGCGTCTGCTAAAGTCTTTATCTGCCGCCGTTATGGCTCTCGTGAGGTTCGACTTATTCTTACTTGTCGTCTGTAGCATTAGCCAGATGTGCTTTGTCTTATTTAATGACGCCACTGTAATAAGTATGAGGCCTGGTGACTATGCAGGACGGTGGGGTCATGACCAAAAATCAGGTCACGGATACGGGTTTTGATGCTAGTGATGCTAAAAAATGCTAAAAAAAAAAGCTAATTGTCCAATTAACTAGACGTAGCTAAATTACGCAAACTGCAGATAAAAGTTGGAGACAGTGAGCATAAACACATCCCAACTACAGTCGAGTACCCAACTGTGCAATTGTTAGCCATGAATGAGCAAATGCATAAATGGATTGCATATAGTTTGGAGAAACGGATGCAATATGTCATTTTTCTTGTTCGTCTGACATTTGTAAGGAATCGATCGGCAGGGCACGGTACAGATGTGTGCGCAACATGTTAACAGCCTGAATGCTGAGCTGTCGGCTCTGAAAACCCATTCAAGAACTGCGGATTAAAGCTACAGCAGTGCCCCCATCTGGATAACCTTTAAAAAACACAAATCACTTCAATCCAGATTCAGCCATGACATTTGAGGCTGCTCTCTGCTGTCGAAGCAAGTAAAGGCCTTGTCATTCATTTGTCTGCTTTTCATTAAAAACCCACTTGGTCCACCGTGGTGTCATTTTCATATCACAAGATTCACTCCGTCTTAACCTTCATAGCATAATGGGACCCTTCTTATCATGGCAACCCCCCACTCTGGAATCCAACTATTGGTCTTTCATTGTCTCTCCCTCAATTTCTCCATTCAATCGTTGGGACATTTTCAGAGCCAAACAGGAATAATTGTTCTATCCTGTTCCCTTCTGTGGTAATTGTCGGAAAGCGCTGGACCAGAGAGAAACCTTTGCTCTGCCCACTTATAACAAAACCTGCCCTTCGCTCCTCTGTCTTCCCTTTTGGTGTGGGCATTCACGGAAGATCGGACCAGAGGGGGGTCTACAACAGAGGGAGGGTATCGTGGAACGGACTCTTATTTACCCCTGTCAATCCTGGTAGGGGGATAGTGCTGTGGATCTATTGATCACAACTCAGTGGAGCAGTAATCCCACAGACTTGATTGATTCCGACTGTTGTGTAGGCCTCAGTGCTCGGCCCAATCCTCAATCCGTCTGTTCTGGCTCTGTGCGGCATTGATATGCATGACAGGAGGCAGAGGCTGGGGCAGAAAGGAAAGGAGGGTATTAAGTGAGTATACGGGGCTTGAGAGTTAGCTGAGGTGAGGCCGGGCTTTAGCACTGAAAGAGCACAAAGCGAAGAGTTTCTCTGCAGATGTGGCATCTGACTAGTGCTGCTCTGTTGACCCCTTATAAACATTAGCCTCAGACAGTAGGTCCTCCTGGCAAGAGCTTTAAAAAAGCTTCCTTGGTGCATTTCAAATATACACTTAAGTTGGCTTTGGCGTAAATATTTGTTTGGGTTCAGACTTGGAGTAAGTGTTCGATTGCATCTTCTTGAATCTTCTGAAAAATCCTAAAACATGCAACTGAAGGCAAACTATGGAAACGCCGATCTGTTTGCAATTATGGCCATATCTGTTAATTTGAGGTCAAGTAGTGGCCATTTTAGGTCTGTCGCCGTTGCCTCAGGCAGTGTATATTTGTGTTCGTGTTTATGTGTCTGGACCATTCGCGAGTCTGACAGCTGCCACAGCTTTACTTTTCAATCCTGCATTTTCCCCAAGAGTTCAAAAATTGAACAAGCCCTTGGATCAAACTTTGGTTTGTACGGTTTTACTCCAGCAAGGAATTTTTCCCAAGTAAATGTCAGCAATGTGTCCTTCCAACTGTCTGATTTAAGACCAATTTAATCAAATGAAAATGGTAATGACATAAAGCTCGTACCATGTGCGCATTATGATGGAAATATAAAAACGTATTTTGGGAAATTGTCCTTTTATTAAATGTTTAGATCATAACTAACCATTTAGCAAACCTTTAAAAGCACACAAAAAAATAATTAAACAATTAATCCATCTGAATTCAGGACAGTAAGACACCACTGAGATTTAAGGTTGTATTTTATTAGCAGCATTGCATTCTGGGAGTTCTAGCATCAACATATTACTACTGGGATATTTGTCTGCATAATCTCTGGAAAGCAGTAGCGGAATATGTTGCAGCCTTAGCGGGGTGTTTTTAATTTCTTATCCAAAAAGATGTACCATCGATTTAAAAAAAGTCACTGGAGAATAATTAAAAATGCCCCTACTTCTGAGATGAATGTTCTATTTAAAGCAACTGGACTTGTTCAACAAGGTTCTGTGTTGCTAAAGTTGAGTGCAGTGTCAATGTTCACAAACACCAGGACAAAAGTTTGGTTTGAAGAAAGACGCTCAAACGAATTTCCACAGATGTGAACTTTACTGCCTCCTCACTGTCTGTAAAGCAAGATTATACTCGGAGGACCGCAAAGCCCGAGGGGGCAAATTTGGCACAGAAACTCTTAAAGTGCCATGCATTTTGTTTCTCCATTCAGTTCGCAGCCAGAATAAAATGATTTAACCTTTAAATAAATTAATGGTGGACTAATTGTCACATTCCTTTCCTTTCGGCCTCCCCAGTAATTCAGGTGATTGGTTAACAGCCTCGCAGCTATTCAGATGGTAGCCTTTGTTCATTTGCAAAATTGTGCCCAGATGGATGAGTAGCAGCTGAATAGTTTATGGAGGAAAAGAGCTAAAGGTGTAGAGTCCCCTTTGCAGATGTAGACTCTGTTAACATCTGATTTATTTGAGCTTGACATCTGGTCCATTAGCATAGGGTTAATACAGAACCGGTACAGGAGTGAAACACACTCCCCTGCGAGATCCAAAGCACATCTAAAATGCAAGCGCCAAATCAGGATGGCTCTGGGGAAATGGCTATGTAGCTCTGAGAAAGTCTGAGAATTTAACAATGTTGCGTTGAAGTCCAAATCTATCGATTCATTATCAATTAGTAAGCGTATGAAAGTACTACAGGTAGTGTTTTACACACATTTTGCTTGATTTGTTTCTTTAAATGTGTGAGCAGATCGGGTTTAGAGTTTGGCTCAAAAACATTACGGCACCTGCTTGTCTGGGATTCAAACTTCCAAACTTTTTTTTCCCCACAGTACAAAAGATGTTCTGTCCAAAATTGCCCTATATGTGTGAGTAAAAATAACTGTATTATATTTATATCAATAACTTGATGTAATGTATTACACTGGTTGTTCTTTTTGATGATTAGTTGCCACTGACCATTATTACCAGCCGAGTCTGTAAGACAGTGTCAAACAGAAACTTGTTTAAAACAGAAACTAGAGGTTTGATCAGGCCCGCAGAATCATTTTAAAGTGGATAAAAATGCATAAAAGACGTATTAAGAATATTAAGGAATTAATATTTTTAATTAGCTGCAAATCATGGATTATCCGCTGTTTTCATCAGAGTACAACAGCGTATCATTGAGACGGCCTGAAAACTGGTCATTTACCTTCTGCTACTTCCTCATTAGCCAAAATGTCGTCATTCAAACGGAGAAAAGTAGATAAATATAGAGTGTAGAATTCTTAATGGACGACGTCCTATTTATTTACAAAGATATTTCTAATATATTTCTATATTTCTAAACATGTTATTCAAGTAATTCATGGAATGTTTTGAAGAAGGGCAGTTCCTTCAATTTCAACATGTTCCTAATGTTCTTGTGCTTCTTTATAGCAAAACAAAGACGTGATTTTTTTTTTTTTATGACAGCAGAGTATGGTATAACTGTAATGGTCCGTCTCACTTGACATCTCTATAGGCCGTATGTGGCCCACAATGTGAAATGAGATTGACACTCCTGGTGTAGAGCCTTCAGGACTAGAAATGCATTTCTAGTAGTGGCCAGTAGTGCAGTTCTCAACCGGCTAACACTAGGGGAGCTGTGGCCTAATGGTGGAGAGTAAGATTTGTGAATAAGGTTGCTGGTTCGATTCCCAGACAGGCAAGTACACCATCGGAAATGTCCTGGAGCAAGATCGTCTGCTCACTCTGTAAGTTGCCTTGGAAGAAAGTGTCAGTCAAATGTATGTAATTTAGAGTAGAGTAGTTTTTCAATGAGAATAATTGACCACATTTGTCAGAGCATGTGCATATATTTTCCTTATAACCAAAAAACTCTGACTCTGAAAACCACTTTCACTAATCATACTGTGACATTCTTAGCAAATCATGCAGAGCAGGTCTTCAGCTGCCACTCACGAGGCGCTGTGTTTCTGGTTCAAAATAGATCTTGAAGAACTTGCACAGACCTTGGACTTTTTAGCGGGAGGAAAATACACAAGCTTAGAGGTTCATCTAATCCTAAATTCCACAATATCCACTTTCATCCCAATGTAAACTCCAGTGGGTGAAATCAGTTACAAAAATAACAGCTCAGGAACAGTCAAAGTACTTTTCATTTTCAGATTTCACATTTATTTATTTAGTTATTTTGCCGGTCTTGTCACTTTTTGGCAGGATCAGTAGGTTTTCTCACCGGGTGGGTGCTTTGTTTCTTTGCCGAGTGGTTTTCCGGGCACGTTTAAAGGGGGGCACCGGACCCCCATCCATGCTTCTCTGCTCTCTCGCAGCAGAGCTGTGGCACGGAGCTGGTGGCTCATTAGAGCAGCAGGCAGCAGATCCCACACTGCTTGTGCAGGACATGTCATCATCTCACTCACATGTCAATCCTGCCGAGGGCTGCAGTCGCTGCTAGTCATAAAGTTAGGCCACATGACGTAATTTCAACAGCCTTTGTGGATAAAAAGCATGAATGTCAATGACGATCAAAATAATTGATAATAAACTACCTTACAGAACATTCTTGCACTGTGAAAAAGGAGATACAAATAGTTGAAGGAAACTTGTTAAAATGTATCTCGTGAGCATGAAACATTCAAACTCGCTTTTTAAATTTGCAGCACTTTCTGTCTTGCCAGAAGGTCAAAGATGTGTTTTTACATCGACAAAGTGAAAATTATGTCTCTGGGTTCTTCCCACCATCTAAAAACATGCAGGTGATTTGAGTCCGTAAAACTCCAAAAAAAAAAAAAAAAAAAAAAGAACGTGTGTGTTCTGTGATTGGTCGATGACTAGTTTGGGTGTGTCCTGCCTTCAGTTCCAGAGTTGCTGAGATGTGGCTCCACCTACCCTCATTTTGGGTGAAAGCATTGGGTGAGAGTAAAATCATATCTGGCATTATGTGTGTATGTGGCAAATAAAATATTTTATTAAAAGTTTTTTATCAGTAAGGTAACATTGTTGCTAACTATTGATACTGTAAAAAGGAACTACATGGTTCGTTTTTTTTTTTTAATCTGGATTGAAAAAAAACCAAGCAATTAATGCTTTGTGTAATAAAATAGAACAGAATATCTTTTAATTTTAATGAATAATTAATGTCACTACAATTATACAATGAAATTAGATGAGCTCTTGGTGACATTGTACAAAAACGTACTGTGTGCACAAAAATATATAGGAGATAGACGGAAAAGGTAAACAAGCACACGTTCTTCATTCTTCATAATTGCACTAAAGGATTTTTCCACTCCTATATATTGCACAAGAGTACTGGAAGAGATTTATTGTCTGAACTGGTTACTTTTGTTTGTGAGTCTGATGGCCCTGGGCTAAAATACTTGTAAATACCAATACCACAAAACTATGATGATGTAGAATTATAAAGAAAACCAAAATGGCCTTGATTAGTTAAAAAAAAACACAATAATTGAGATTAAACAAAAGTACGACGTGTGTTACTCAATACTAAAGATTGATTTCGTTACCCACCCCTCTAACTCTCATTTTCCTTTCTAGAGACTGACAATTTCACAGAGATGATAAAACATGCATGAAATCGAAGTAAATCTCTAATAATTCCACTCTCTTGTGTGTGTAATTAGATGCATACGTGCCTCTGGATCGGTTTGTTTGCGTGCGTGCGTGCGTGTGTGCGTGTGTGTGTGTGTCTGTTAAGGCTAAAGTAATGTTAGCGCTGTTGGATTGCTATGCTTTCACAACAATTCCCATAATCGTGTTGTTCATGCAAACTCGTTTCAAAGCATCAGCTCCGGTCTGATGGAATGACATCGTGCAGGAAGGATTTGACAAGGCCCCTGCACTTGAAAATAAGAAATGGTTTCAGTCTGAAAACCTATTCATAGATTTTGAGTTTCTGAAAGCGGGAGCAGATCTTTACGCATGCAGGTAGATACAAGGCCTTTTGAGCCGGGCAGGTGGATGTGGTCCAGCATGGCAGTATCTGTGGCTCTTCTAACCCAAACACAGCAGATTAAAAGCTGATGAGAGAGAAAAAGCCATGGATGAGAGCCAGCTCATTTTCTCATCTGCTAAATTTTCTTTGTAAAAGAAGTGTGAAGTGATTTTTGGTGTAATGTGTGTGCGCCTACCTACACTTCTTTTTCTTTTTTTTTTTCTTAAATACTTGAGTGGGGACACTAAAGTGGGGACGTCTATCAACTTGTGGGGACCTTTGGCTGGGCCTTATAACTTTACTGTGTTTAACCATCCAGTGAAGTTGGACACGCACACACACACACACACACACACACACACATACACATACACGCAGTGAAGTGTGGTGCTCAACGACATTCCATTTCAAACCTTTAAGGCTTGGGTGGCAGGTCCAACTTTCTGCTGCTGGATCCAAACTGTTAGGATTGTGATAGTTAAGGTTAACCTTAGTTTAGGGTTGTTTAAATATTATGTTATTACATACTACATACTGCTACATATTATTGTAGTGAATATGCTATGTCATAGTGAGACCCCATTACAAACCTGTAAATGTGTGTGTGTGTGTGTGTGTGTGTGTGTGTGTGTGTGTGTGTGTGTGTGTGTGTGTGT
>MU204241.1:2698788-2765904 GCA_017309775.1 Paedocypris sp. Pulau Singkep
GTGCGTTGAGGAGTGGCAAACATAGAAGGACTTGTGGAACTAGTTGTCTTTTATGCTGGGAAGAAATCCTTTTTGACATTGGGTATTTTTCATATTGGTATAATTACACGTTGTTTCTCTGTGTTTTTTTTTTTTTTTTTTTTGTTTTTTATTATTCTTGAGGTGTCAACTGCATTTAAAAGACTCAGTTACTAATTGTCATAGTGGCAGTGGCATATTCATACTAATTCCAGATCAGTCAAATCTGCATGATGAAACCGAGCATGGTGATTATGTTCACTTTCCTGTTCATAGACTTTACACAGCTACTTGCACAAATTGGTCTTGATTTCTCTGAAATTAATTTGGCCCAATTAAGACGAGTTTTGTCCCAACAAATAATTTACAATTGTTGATAACTGTACACATAGCATTTGCAGTAAAGCCGTTTACATGTGAAGACATGTCACCTATGTATGTAAACGTCTTTAATTGGAAGAGACAAACTGGAGTAATACACAAGCTGGGGTAATAAAAGAAAATGAGTTTATCTGTTGTTTTTTGCAAAAAAAATCATTTTCTTGTATTACCTATTCAAAGTTAATCCTTTCATATTTTGAACCGCTTTTCAATTTCTGTGGTCACCGGGAGTAGGAGCCAATCCCAGTAAAACTCTAGGCCTATATTACAGAGCAGGACTGACATTCACACTCTAAATAAAATCATCTGCGAATTTTCTAATTTCCAGATCTTCTGAAAGTATGGTCTGAACGTATTTCTGAACGATTTAGTCTTTGCTTTTTTCCATACATTAATTTCTAAAACAAAACAAAATAAACTCTTCTTGTAAAATTCACATTTTCCGAGTCAATTTGGCTTTGCTTAACCCTCCTATTATGTTCGTTTCAGAGGAACATCAATAATTTTCACGGGTCATTGACTTTTTATTATGCATTTTAGTGTCAGAAACCAAAAGATTCCCCAAAACCGTGTTTTTGTGTGTATGAGAGAGAGTGTGTGAGTCTGAGAAAGCGGTGTATTATGTCTCATTGTTGCAAAGAAACGAATAGTATTTGTTCTTTCAGACTCATTTGTGCTTTTTCTATTTGTCTGAAGGGTCAAATTGACCCAAAAATGTAAACTGAACCACATTTTGTTTTGTAGTTTCAAAGTGAAAGCACCTTTTTTTTTTTTTTTTTTTTTTTTTTTTTTTTTTCAAAATTAACTATACCAGACCAGACCAATAATGGTACTGTTACGTCACTTTCTGGCTTCCTCTTTCTTTTTTCCTTTTTTTTGGTCTGCCAAATACCTTGGGCCAAAGTGGGTGTGAAAGGTGAAAGGCTTATCTCCGGTAAGTGCAAAATCAGGTTAAGAGCTGTGAGAACACACTTTTTTTCCCCCAGACAGATATTTCCAGACTCTTAAAACCGTACGCCACAGCAGGGACCCTCCGTATTAAAAATGTGCTGTCTTGTAAATCAGTCATTGGTAGATGATCTACTAGAGCTGCTGATCAAAGTCCCGATCTCAAAGTCAAGTGTGACAAAAAAAAATCTGCAGTGAATTTACGGAGAAATTGCATCTCACGTGTATCAATCCGTTTGTATGTTCACTTTCTCTCGCAAAGTTTGTGTCATTAAACCTGACCTATTTAAGTAATTGTAGCAAACACAAAATGCTCGTTTCCCGCGGTTTCTCTTTAGTGTGAGGAGAGAAAGGGGAATCTGCTTCAAATATAGATCCAAATTTTTGCGTTTTGTTTTTTGTACAAAAACAAGAACAGTGTCTCTGTAATATTAGCTTATTATCATACAGCTTTTTTTTTTTTTTTTTTAGGAATTTTGCACATGCATTATTGCAATTGCATAGTGGTTAGTGCTTTTGCCTCAAAGCAAGAAGGTCCTGTTTGAGACTCAAGTTCAAGGCCTTTAAGTTCAAGTTCAAGTTCAGTGAGGAGATTGCATGCTCTCCGTTGATTTCCTCCAGATCTCAGACATGCAGGAGAGTTGCAGGACAATTGCTCATAGGTGTGAGTGAGAGAATAAGTGTGTGTGTGTGTGTGTCCTGCTTTGTGATTTGTCGGCCACAAATTTAGAGTTTGTGTCCAGCTTATGGGTTTTTTCACATCTTTCTCTGACCCATACATTGACAGTGGTTCAGAGAATGGATGGAAGACTGTTTTATTGTTTGTAAGTTTTACTAAAAAAGAAAAAAAAAAACGCACACACAAAACTGTTGGGGACAACAGTAAGAAAGAGTGCATTTAATTCTGCTAACAATGGTATTGTCTTACTTGCGCATAATTTAATAGTCAACTGCGCAAAGTCTTCATGGAAGCTGGTTAATAATTCTAGCAGCAGCATAGACCAAATTACAAAAACCAGTAGGGTATTGAAAATGATTAAAAGAGTGTCTCGTAATACTCTAAAATGATTGAGCTGAAGCACATTTTTCACGTTTTATCCCATTTGTATGTAAAGCGCATCTCGGCAGGCCGAGACAATAAGACCCATAGGAAATGGAGCTCTATATAATACGACAGCACGGCCTTCCTGTTGACACTCAGTCGAATTAGGTCATTGGAAAGTCAAAGCAGTGGGTTTCCCTACAGTTGGCCAATCAACTCAAACCTCTCAGTGGCAAATACATGATCTGAAGCTTAACAAACGTCCCCCCCGCAGTCGTCTGATGGTTAAGTCGTACTTAAGAAAATTGTGTTGAGGGGTCGCGAGTAGCACCTCACGACCGATGAAATGAAAAAAAAAACAGCGATGATTGCGAAGAACACCCTATTTACTTGATATTTATCTTAAAGCGGATTGGACTGGGCTCTCAGTACACACATGGGAACATATGCATGCTAAAGAGTCCCGTCTCATGAATGGGGTCGACACTAAACAGTGTTTTTATGTGACGGCCATTAAAAAGGTTTCTTCTTCTCGGGAGAATTGGAGTCTGGTGCATAACCTTGTTGTAAAAAAAAAGGACTCACAGAGTGAGGAGATGTGAGATCGTGGGGAGTATTTGAAATCTCATTAATCTTGTTATTTTTTTACATAACACTTTAAACATCTTCCAAGGGCAGGGGAATGTGAACGGTTCCCGATGTGGAGACCATTTGTGGACAGACCAACAGCCATTTCCAACCATGTGTGGCAGAGACGGATTCGCCAGGCCCGTGGGATTGCCACATGTGGTGAGACGTTTTGGGATACAGCAAAAAAAGAGCATTATTCCCAAGTCCCATGAGGGCAATCAATGCTCAGTCTGTGTATTATGGTCCCACTAAAGGAGTTGCTCAGTTTCCTTTCCGAACCTAAAGATCAGTAAAACTCAATACAGCAGGTGAGTGTGCGTGTCTGGAAACAAGGAACAAGGGCAATTATTCACTAGGTCTGTAAATATACTTAAGAGGGATTAAAACAATTCCATGTTCAACTGTATTTTTGCATAGTCAACTGAATTTTTCATTTTATAAAACTGCTTTTTCAATTATATAAATGATTCCCAAAAGTCTATATTTATTTATTTCCCCATTGGAGTGGCTTTTAAAACTCGCCTTTGAAATAAAAAAGTTTAAATAACGTAAACTTTACATTAACCCTTAATAGGGCATTATCACGTTCATTGTGATTTTAAGTCAATATACGCTATATAGTTGTAATAATGTAATGTAATGTAACTTTATTTTTAAGCCCTTAGTTGATACAAAGTGCAGTACAATTAAATATATGATGATTAAAAACAAATGATAAAATATGTAAACACAGCAGGTAAAAAACAAAAATGGAATAGAATATAGTTAATACAATATTGTAATATTAATTGAACCATTAAATTATAAAATACATTTCTAAATGTATATTCTTATAACGATCAAATTACTATTTAGGCTCTTAAAAACTTTATGTTATTTAATCACTGAATTTATACTCTGAAGATTTAGTGATAAAAATACCATTTATGATCTTCAATATTTTATTCTCTTTATTGATTTTATACTCTTTGATTTCATACTCTATTCTCTCATAATACATATATAAATACATTTATACTCTTAAAATGTAAAGATCAAAATTGTTTATGCTCTTCAATACACTTTTAAGAGACTACATTTATACACTTCATATTAAAGCACAGAACTATATTCATGCTTTTAAACACCTTGGTTTAAGATGCAATGCTCAAGCATGAACATGTTGTAATGAAATCAGAATAGACTAAATATGTAATGTGAATAACATTGATGCTGGACTTTTTATTTGAACCAATTACGTAGATTTAACTTGATTGCTCCAATACATTAAATTTGCCACTACAAAAAAAAGCACTTTATATTTTTAGGTGTTCCATTCGTCTCCAAATGATAAACTCATGTTTTAATAAAACAAAATTATAAAACTGTGTTATTAATATATAATCTCTGTCTATATCGAAGTGGTCAAAAGTCTCTATTTTTTCATCCCTTAAATGCTGCTTTATCTATCAGCAACAGCTATTCTTGTCTTATCAATACATATTAGACAATTTCATCCAATTAGTTTTGACACACTAGGAACAGATACCGAAAACTGAGGGAGGGGAAAAAAAAGCTCAATGTTGATACGCATCTAAGACTGTCAGGCACCTCATCAAGTGGTATTGATCCAGCATAGCCACCCTGACTAAGCACCAATCAGATGACACTCAGCCCCTCATCATTAAACTCTTCTTAGAGGGTTCGGCAGCCCCCTAGAGTAAGCCAGCAGTTCTGGCCTATCCACACTCATTCAGTCCCCTGTAATGTCATGGCTCCGAACCCCTGCTGGTGATAATAGGGGTGAAAATCAGGTCTGGGCATCAACATACATCTCATCCCTCAGGTGTTAGCCTACTGGTAATGAGGACAGCCGCTGCTCCCCTACCTTCTCTCCCATAACACACACACACACACACACATGCACAGCGCCAAATGAGAAGAGGAAGGAGCGACTGTTCTCCTGCAGCTGTTCTGGGCTTGATTGGAGGATAGTCTGCTGAGATGAGCTCCACATGGCACCCAATTATGTTTCGGGTTTATTTTTCATGCTACGTGTTTGCTAGCGGTTTGGTTAGCATTCATGTCAGAGTTCAGTTCTGGCGGTCTGATAAACGCAGCCCTGGCCGGTCGTTATAATTTATTTATTCAGGCTCAATAGGAAGGTGCATGTTCAACATCCGTGCAGAGCAACACAACCCTGGAAACGGCTAGATCAATATTTGAATTGCTAAACAAATGGACGTTTTCGCACAAGCAAGTCTGGGATGAAAATTATTCAGAGTGTGCAAATTGCTTCTGCTCTGACCAGACGACCTTTGACCCGCCACATTTAGAGCACCTGCGCTACCTGAATGCAGCTCTGGCTTTTATTAATCGCCTGGGCTAAATAATACTGCTCTCGTAGCAATTTAATGAGAGATTGCGTTCGTTTCTACTTGACAAAAGTCGTGCCTTCCAGGAATGGCTTGATATTCGGTAGCAAAGTCTCCCTGACAATTTCCCCTCGAAGAAAGTGCAGACAATAGCTCGAGTGGACACTCCTCGTGCCACACAGATGCTTCTGAACCAGACTTATGTTTGTGAGGAGGTTGCCATAGTAGCAGAAGTATGGTGAAGCATTCTCATGTACGGAAAACCCAAGTTCCCTTTATTGTGTTGCACTTTAGAACCAATTAGCGTCCATTAATTCAAGTGTACCTAGTTGGACACTAATGGCAGCAAACCACATTGCAGAAATGATGAACCACTTTACATTGTCAATGACCTCCAGAGATGTTGTCATTTAGGTTTTGTTGTTTGTCTAATTATTTTATTAGTATGCATTTGTATGCGTTCATTCGGATGCACATGATTATACCACTGTTTGACTGCAAAGGGTCCAAACAGCCTGAAATTTTATTGTTGGAGAAAATGAAATACACTGTTGCCTTTTCCTGATGCTATTATTTTGGGCAATTGATACTTTTTACTATTAGGCGACTTTGAGGGTCTCGAAATGTGCCATGAAAACTAAATTAATTGTTCTTATTCTTCTTCTTCTTCTTCTTCTTCTTCTTCTTATTATTATTATTATTAATATTATTATTATTCGTAGTAGTAGTAGTAGTAGTAGTAGTAGTAGTAGTAAAGTAAAAGTAGAAGTAGTAGAAGAAGAAGAAGAAGACTGTGGGTTTGATTTGAGGAAAATGACATTAATTGTATTTAAAGCTTTGGGTAAAACCTAAATTCATAAATGCAGATGACATTCATTTGAAAAATAATTGTACTGTAGAGGTTTAATAGACTTGTCTAACTACTGTATGCTTGAGATGTCAACAAGTCCCTTCCTAATCTCAATAAACATTATAGCCCCTTAACTACAGAAATGAATAATTCATCGAACCACCGAATCAACCTGTAGAAATTTTGTAGCACAACTTTGACTACATCGCCAGATCGACCTTGCTATTTCTAGTCTATCCACTTTTCTGAAGGAAAAATACATTATACATGCTCTGTGTGCTAAAGGCTGTGTTTAAAAGCCCAGTGTAGTACACCACAACCCAGAGATATTTTAGCAAGCAATCAATAATACCCCATCAGCCTCAGCGGATCCAGAAAGACCAACACTGCCAGCTTTGAAGTCCTCTGACAAGTTAAACCCAATCCAGTCTTTAAAGCACTAATGGCCACCCTCAAAACAGCCAGAGATGCTTTTTGTTGCATTTCTTCTCGCTTTCCATCCAACACAATTGAAAGAAATGCAGGGTATTAGAGGATCAGCTAAGTCCTTGATAGCCTTGAGTTTCAGCTGAAAACAAGAATCCAGACACATGAGCACAGTATTTGTTTGCCAACTGTACAAAACAACAGCCCATTAAAGGGATGACGGCACCAGAGAAAACTCACCCAAAGCCCTCAGTATTTTGGGAGGCAGGTTTACGTGAGGGAAGGAAGAATGCCCTCTGGCGATGTTTTCTCTGAAAGGTGTTGCAGTCAAAGACCCTGCACATTTCGGCTAATGAGACCAGTCAGGCTCTTAAGTCCTTGAACAAGCCATTGATCAATTAGCAACAACACTACTTTCACATCCCTCTGTGTCTCATTTACAGTTTGCTTTGATTGATATACTGATTCCAGCAAGAACAAAAGCCATTCCCTAGAGAGAAGATGATATTCCACCAGCAGACGCGTACATGAAGAGATATTGCTTTCTTTTTGTTTAGTTTCTTTATCTCTCTTACTTAAAATTCCTTTTTTTCGGGTCTCATCGCTGAGGCACTAAGGTAACTGTATCAGCAGGGGTTCGATATGGTGCAACTCAAAGGCAATCGGAGACATGGTGGTGACAACGCAGCACTGTGAACACTCTTCAAAACCCACTGCTGTCACCAGAGCTGTAGAGTTTAAACAGGAATATAACGTCGGAGGCATGAAGTTCTGCTTTATGATCTTAAAGTTTTCTTTCATGGCATGATCAGAGATACACATATGCAGCTGTGTGCTGGCTTACAGAGTCGGAACAAATACACGGCTATTTTAGAATTAATTGAGGGGTCATTCTTTACTTTACATATGTTTTGACAACGTTTTATCCAAATTGACCTGGAGAATGAGCAGATCGCGTTCAGCATCTTGCTTTAAAACTTCTCAGGTGCAGAGATGCTGCCAATAAGGGAATCGAACCTGCAGCTTTTTGCTTACAAGCCCAACTCCCTAACCACTAGGCCTTGACTGCAACACTTGATCTTTTTTCTATTCAAAACACAGACTGTATTGTGTGTGCGTTTGCAAATAACTATGCCTTGTATTTCGAATGTGATGAGCAGCATCTACAGTAATTGCTATCCTAGTAGCATCAATGTAATAGCTACTGCTATTAGTGAGAAAACCCAAAAGTTCACTAGGTGCTTTAACAGTTGGAAGCTGAGGAGATTAATGGGTTCCAGATTTAACTGAGCTTTAAGGTATTTGGAGGCATGATCTCTTCCCCCTTTAGTAAGCCTGAAGGGGGCTGACCACTGATACTCAATTACTTCTCTCACTTTGTGGTCTGAGACACCAGAGGTTCAACTGTGGACATCCGTCTGTGACTGAGACAACACACTCGATCTTCACCTCATGATGCAAGAATGTGACATCGGGCAAGGCCACACGAGAGAGAGGTCTGCGGTCTGACAGTGTGCAACACTTCATCCCCATCAGACAAAACATGAGGGACTATCACAGACAGTCTAGTAATTGGTGCTTGCTGAAGTGGAACTCGCTCCCAATTGGTTGCTGGGCAGACTTGTTTCAATTTTTGAAATAAATATATAAGAGAGGAATGCCGTGGTACTAGATTCTAGATGTTTTGACAATTTTCCTCTAGAATATAGATTGTGCGCCATGAAGCAACAAAAAACTTCCTCAAGGCCTTTTATTTACAATAAGTGCAATTTGGCATCCTTCAAGTAGCAGTGTATCAATGTAGGAATGAAGGAAGTGTGTAATAGAGCTGTCTAGCCATAGAGGTTCGATGAACTGAGTTATTGTAACAGCATGGAGCTAATGAAACAGGCCACTAATGACAAATTTGTTCCATGGGCCAGTAACTCAAATGTGAGGCTCTGCCCTGTGTGATTTGGCTGCCCTCGTCTAAAGTAATCAATTCAAGAAGATGCTACGAACCATTAATTAGCCTGGCCAATGAAGCTTATAATTTGGCATATGCGGAGCTCTTGCAACTATGAAATACACAGGAGGCGCGGAGCAAAGCTTAAGACCAGTTTGGTTCCAACGAAGCAAGTGTTACAAATCTATTATTGGAGCTTGGAAACCCAGAGTAAGTCTCAAACAAAGTGACTGAAATGACACACGACAGCGAGTTTGTTCACGTAAAGGAGAAGAAGCAAAATGTTTCAGGTTTATAAAAAGCTTCTCGAATGCCATTCTGTCTCAGTGCGGTAGGATGAATCCAATGAGCTGGTACAAATTCATTCTTCCTGAGTAAGGGTGGGTTGTTGCAGCCCATCTGATTTAGATCAAAGCCTCAAGCTGGTAAAACATTCATCGTTGAGATCTGCAAAACTGGAGCGAAGGAGAATGAGATTTCCATTGCTTCATTAAGGAATACCATCTTTTATAGCATTGGAGTCATATTTGGGATCGCAGTTGGTAAACCCGCCACTTCAATAGTCGAGCTGCACATTATCGTCATCAAAATGCACAAGACAAAGCAATATTCCTAGTTAGCATACCACTGCAAGACAACAATATCAAACCATTTATCAAACCAATGGGGGAATACCGACACAGAATCGGGCAAAAGTGCCAAAACAAGGGAGTAACGGTGAAGGATCCCCTGCGGCATGTGCAGGCCAGGGAAAGACACGGGGGATTTACTGTTGGATCAATTACCAGCATTTTGCTTGAGGGATCCTGCTACAGTCAGAGGCTGAGGGAGAGGACAATCAATGCAGCCTACACAGGGTCCATATCAGACCACTTACTGGCCTGACCACCAGTATTGTGTTGTGCCTTGACAGTGCAACTTCCCAACGTCCTACCTCCAACGTTTCCCTAGTGCAGCTTCAGCCAGTTTTGATAAAGAAACACGGGTTGTACAAATGTGGGAAGTACGGTGAACGGTGAAAGTGGAGGGAAACACTGTCCTGTCCCAAAGCATGGCAGAAGGTCAATAAAGAACTCTGTGTCTGATTGGCACTTCCCTGCGGTAAAACATTAGTCAGTGGTGGACAAGGTGCTAGAGTGGGGTCATATCTCAGCGGACACCAACATGTCAGGTGTACACAGACCTAATCAGACCTGCCACACAATGAACTCTGTAAACTGTCTCCCTCTCCGGCCCTTTGTGCAGAGTTTTGTGCAACTCCGAATAAACCATCTCCGACCTTCTCCGCACGTTGCGTAGCTGCCATTTCTGCATTTCTTTGACTGAATAAACCATCTGCCCCAAAGAGGGAGTGACGGAGCCAACGGTGTTCTGCACAAAACAATTACCATTGGAGCCTCCTGCCGTAGTTTGGAATATATTACGGCCAAAGTCTGTGTTGTCTCGCCGGAACATGCCAGTTCTTAATCTTCCAGTTTAAAAGGTTCATTCAGAGGCTTTAATTGGCATGCTTGTGGTTTGTCAGAGCCTCATTAATGAGTAAGCCTGTTACGTGGCCCTGCCGGTTCCGCTTCGGTGGGCACATCTGCCTGCGCTAACCCGCGGAATCACAGAGGTGTCAAATTGAGGTGCACACCCGGCAGGTATTAGCATATTGTCACTTTTGCCATTAAAAGCAAAGCTGAGGAGATTATGATCCCATTCAGAAGGGAAGAATGACACACAGACATGAATGATGGCACATCATAAGACCCTTAATAAAAAGGGGGACTGGGAGAAGGATGGAGATGCATACTTAATACAGGGTCTGGTCGGAACTCTTGCTTTTTCTGCTTTCTCTTATCTATTTGCCTTCTTGGTTATCCATCCATGTCTTTTGTTTTCATCCCTGCCGTAGTTTCTGCGATCGAAATAGTCCATGGATCAGGAAGACGGTGTGTGTTTACTTGACAGATTTGTGAAAGCCGTGTCTCAATGTGGCTTGGATATATCTCGGGGAAAACGACGATTGGTGTAAATAATTATTGTGCAATTATTTTTATGCATAATCACAAATTAACCAAACTATTCAGCAGCAATAATGGGAATGACAGGACCATACAGTAAATTGTGTGTGTGTGTGTGTGTGTGTGTGTGTGTCTGTGTGTGTGTGTGTACTGGCCAACTTAGGTCAATGTAAAGCCCCAAATGATAAGTTTTTATCTTAAAATTGGGCCCTAAGGACATTATTATTGACCTTCAGGTGGGCCCCACAACTCTGAGGTCATGAGGGGATTTCAAGGCTGAGGCTATTGGGCTTTGGTCAAGGTTAGAGTAATATGAGGTGGGAAAGAGGTTATTTTGATGATGTGGGTTAAGAAGAGAGTAGAGACAATGCATTGTTTTGTCAATAGCAGGAACCCACTGTTATGTAAATGCAAGTCTATCTGTTTGTTTGTTTGTTTGTGTGTGCGTGTGTGTGTGTGTGTGTTTGTGTGTGTGTGTGTGTGTGTGTGAGAGACATGGCCACTGTTTTTCAATGCTATTAGGCTCATTGAAAACTTGAAAAGCTCATAACAAACATTTTACAGCTAATAACACTCTTTCTCTGCACAAAACTGATCAATATATTTTCTTTGGTGAATTATTCTAAAACGAAAATGTGGCATACGTAAGTGGACAAATATGCACATAATAGTGCATTGACACAGCTGTAAGAAGATTCTGTTTATGGTGAATAATTAATTTTACTTTTTGGAGCTTGTTGAATTTAGAACTGCCATAAGGGTAAAATTGTAGTGTCTAAATGGATAATGATACTGTACATGTTCTCCTTTTTTGGTATGTATTAAATACATACGAACATACATAAATACCTGAAGAGTATACTCACATACTCACTCTCCTACCTACTGTAAACACATACCCACACACACACACACACACACACACACACACAAATACATGTAAATATGGAACTAGTGTATTGAAAATGATGCTCAGATGGTCAGTAGTGACGATGGTTTCATGGGTACAAAACACACTCGGGGCAATCTGTGTGTGAATAAAGCTAATCTCTGTTTTGCTCTAAAGACAATTGAAAAAAATATAAGCTTGTGTAAATGACTTGGCGGCGAGAGCGTGTTCGTGTTGTGGTCCCGGAGGGGAACATTGATTTGTTTACGCAGGAGTCTCTTTCCCATCGCTGAAAAATTATAATTGTGGTATTAAAAGATTGTTTGGTACATAAAGCCAAAACTGTATAAAGAAAGTGCAACCATTAAACACACTTATATGTCTGTGGGGCAAGTCTCCACCGCCACAGTGTGTATATTATCCATGTGTGATCTTCTGCAGACTTCACAGACTGTGACAATATGGGCCAGGTAAGACAGAAACCCCCGGAGCATAATGGACCACATCCTCTCATTATCCTACTGGGCAGCGTTAGTCCATATTAAAGCAGGCCTCTCAAACAGCAGGACAGAGCAGTGATAAAAACCTGTGTATAGTGTTCCTATAGGAAATCAGCCACTGCACGTCCATGGAATCTAGAGTGCATCTTGTGATATGCTAGCTGTTCTCTAACATTTTCTTTTATTTGGTCCAGACGTTTATGTAAGTGATTTTATTGCCGTGGGCCAAGAGAAAATCTGGTTTATGAGTTTGCACGTAATGGCCTATTCTGGCATAAATGTTGGAAATCTGACAGGTGATGATCTTTAAGGTATGTGTAGGCATGAGTGTATCTGCAGAAAATAAAAAAGAAAGATTATCTTAGAGGAACAGCAGGAGGCTCTATACAGCCTATGGTATATTAACTGCTCTCTAAATCACAGACACAAATAAATCATTGCGTTGGAGGTTTTCCTAACTCACAAAACCTGGTTTTAATGGTACCGTGGACTTTTGTTTCTAAAGTCAAAACTTTATTTTGGCCTGATGTTAAACTGGACCGTTCCACAGAATTGCCATTTGAAACTAGTAAGTGTTGTTCTTCTGTCCAAAATGTCATCACTAATGCCTGACTTACTGCTTCTGACGGACAGGCCATTTAAATATTAAAAAAGAGAAAAGACAATTATTTCATCAAGATGTATGAGATTTTTCTTAAATTCATTTATTTTCTAAATCGCTTTTTCATTTCTGGCCACAAACTGGAAACGATCTTAAACTCTCGGACTGAAGGACACACCCCCTGGATTGGTGGCCAACCAATCACAGAGCGGGACACAAAGACACACACATTCACACTCTCAATCACGCCTATGGCTAACCCACACAAGCAAAAAGAGAATACGCAGACTCGGCTCAGAAAAGCCCGTACCAAACCTCAACCTTGAGTCTCAAAAAGATCTTTCTCGCTCTCTAGGCGACTGAACTAACTACTACGCAAGATAGTATTCTCATTTTTTTAAAGAGAATTCTCATTTTTTTAAATTCCATGACTAAAACATGACAGCCATTTTGAGAAACCGGTATTTTGAGCAGTCTAGTCACATCCAATAATTTATTCAATCGCACAGGACTACCGAATCCCTCCAAGGGGTGTGCAAAATGCATGCAAACTCTTTAAGTACTCCACTTAATTATACAATGCATAAATTAACATCCACCTAAATGTTTAAATACCATCTGATGTTCACAACATTTATACTTCATGATCTGATTTGACTGAAATACAATTACATTTCGATTACACAGTCTCCCGAATGATCACATTTTAGTATTTTAAGAACAATTCAAGTTAGTCCCTGGGCTTCTGTTTAGCACCGTCCATTATTTCCCGCTGATTAGATTTCTAACTATTAAACCCACGGCCTAGAAATGATGTTTCCCAATTAACACAAATTCAAAGGATAGTTTTTCCACTTACTTTTTTTTTTTTTTTTACTCTGGCAGCAATGTTGTTATCATTCACATGACATTTCCAGCTCAGGTGAAAATCATGCATGCAGAATGGTGAAGAACCCCTTGAGCACCGATTTCCACAGCATCCGCAGACAGCCGAGCAACTGCATTGGAATACAATATCTGTTTCAATATTTTGTCCAATTATTAAGGAAGTTGTGAACGTATTGTACTCATGCCAACTATTATTAAGTGTTGTACAATTTTACACAACGAAAAAAATCTGTGCGCACAAAATGTTTTTGGTGGGCTTCAATTTCAATTGTCTAATAGATGTTGGTTGGGGGCTACATCTAATCTAATCTCAAGCGGACCATCCTCATAGTGGAAATGCATAAAAGTAAGAATAATCTAAGGTTGTTTTCGTTTGTTCAGGTGTAAAATAGTGTGCAAAGAACAACCTAGACTTTGAGAAAAGCATGTATAGATTCAACAACAATGTGAAAACGCAAACACAAATCAAGTAATTTGCGAGGTCGATTTGAGAGGTGTATTGGAGAAATCAATTCCAGAGGTGATAGAACCTGCCAATCAGCATCAGTGGGTGGATCGGTTGGCAATGAATAGGCAGTGATGTCACTCAGGAGATGTGGAAGAGAATGAACAATGGGTGTAATAGGTGAAATTAAGGTCGCCCAACTAGTGGATGATAATTCATTCTCTGTGGATGTTTTATTACACAAAATAGATTTAGTAAAACCTGTCCATCAGACGCCTTCGAGTGATGTCACTGCTTCAGTCTGTCCCAAGTGTATTTATTTGTTCCGCCCACTGACAGTGATTGGCAGGTTCTCTCTGCTCAAATTGATCTGTTAAATTAAATTCACTTTTCAAAGTGAATTTTTTTTTTCAAAAAGGCAGTTGCTGTCTAATGTGACCCAAGTGTTGCTGGTTCGAATCCCGGACAATTTGTATTAAATGCATAAAATTTTTTAGCATTCAAATAAATTGACAAATATTTCAATACATTTTGGCTGCAATATTGCCTTATTCAGTCGACATCTTTTTGGTTCCGCTTATTCAGACAGAGCAATTAGCGTGGTGTGAAAGAGAGCCGAAATGGCAAAGAATAATATCTTATGAATGTTAAATAATAACAAATCAATGTTATTTATGACTATTACCTCAAAAAGTCACACATTTGCATAAGACCTTCAGACAAATTTTAAACACACGGATGATCGAGAAATTGACAATTATTGCAAATAATTCCATATGGTTTGCACTGGACGCCCTGGTTAAGAACGGGGTACGTTTAGCATCCCTGCTTTAGAAACAAGCTGTGGCACGAATAAATGTCATTCCGTTTTATTACTGCTCCAGAAGTGCTGACTCTACAGTCTGAAACATGTGTTCCCTTACTGCTCTTACATTCTCGTTTATCCCCGTTGCTGCCGACAGTCTGAGTAATTAATGAGTGTGTTCTCCTGATGTAATTTAGCTCGCTCAGGGTTGAGATGCATTACATCAGACTCGAGTTCTTTGCATCAAGGCCTTCGATCACAGCTGCAGAATCCGAGCGTTTGTATTCAGGATGGGATCTTGAACTAGACTCTTCATTAGACCAGAATTTCATAACGCTGCTTTGCATTAAGGATGTTTTTTTTTTCGGGGCTTGAAAGTCTTTCGGAGGCACAGCTATAGGATATGTATTAATTGAGTGGGCTTCATGTTGGATACAGTAATTACTGTACAATCCTGCAGCATGGTCTTTTTCTTTCACAAAACCTCCAAGTTTTAATCAAACGGAAACGCAAATGGTTTGCGTGATCTGGTGTGGGTTTCCTACGGGTGTCTGGTTTCCTACAACAGGCCAACAAACATGCAGGAGAATTGGAATTTAGAAATGGAACATAGGTGTGAGTGAGCGTGGGAATGTGTGTCGCGCTCTGTGATTGGTTAGTCACTAATCCATGGATGCACGCCTACAGGCTCAAGTAATAAGATTGCCTCCAACGCTCCGAGACCCAGGAACGGAAGGCCTAATGACATATGTTGGAAGTTGTTCCATTAGGAAGAGCAGTGTGGTTCAACCAACACAACACCGGCCATGACCACCACACATCGCCACAGGCAAATGTGTTTATGTAGCAGCGTGTGTGATTACAGCAAGTTGCGCCTTTGCGCTACGCTAGAGGAATCCATTTGTCTCCACAATTACCGTTTCGTTTTCATTGGTTCCCAAACATTTAAACATTAAAGCCAACTCGTGGCATTCACACCGGGCTCAGCATTCGTAAGTAAGTTGCAACAAGTTTTGTAATTGGCAAGATTAATAACATTTACAGCGTGGCGATGCAAATCGTCCTCTCAGCACATGAATAATGGAGAGCGAGCCATCACTTTGAATAATTCATCTCAAAATATCCTTTAGTGCAATTTTTAATGACCGGGGGCAAATCTAGATTTGTGACAACAGCACTCTGCCAGCGTAATTAACGAGCACGGCAGCGCTTACTTAATTGCTGTGAGAAAGTTCCTCGATGCCGCCAGGCTTTGGAATGGGGGGCTGAAATAAATACTAAAGCGAAGGTTAGTTATGGAAGACCCATAAAGAAAACGCTTCACAGACGAGGCTCAATAGCTTAACTGCGCGGTACTACCGTGCACGTACCATCTCTGATCACCACTCATGAGCAGAATATTGATGCTGGGAATTAATTACTTGTTTTACATAGATCCAGACAAAGCCCTCGGAGGGAGAGCGAGCTTTGGGAGAAGAGCAGACTTTGACGGAGGTGGGAAATTAGAATGGGGCTTTAAGAGCTAAGTTGATGTGCACACTGGGAAAGAGACTAACAATGTCTGAGATTGCTGATGATTACAATTAGAGATACTTGTGGAGTTGTTGGGGGCTTGGAGACTTGTTTCATAAACACTGTTGCTTTCAAGATTTAGCGCTTTGTTCTTTTTACTAAATCAAAGGTTGTTCGTTTTTTTTGTATGACCTTATTCTATCAATTTGTTGGGTGGAGAGATGAATGAATGACTGGATTGATGGATGGATGGATGATTTTTGGTAACGTATTATCTATTGGAATAAACAGACAATGGAAAACACTTATTAAACTGATCGTCATCTCTACGCATAAATGAAGAATACACAACTTAAAATGTGTGGCCAACCAATCACTGAGCAGAGACTTATTTAAATCTCTAAAAGTTTTGCTTCCTCATCGATACTGCAATTCGGTTGATTGCAATGTGATCGAAAACCAGAGACATTGCAAACCGAAAATAAAAGACTACAGAATGCTTTGTTAATAAAGCATGGTTACATTTCAAAATGCGTGGAAGAAATGCAACAAATGTAACAAAGTATGTCTCTCAATCAAAAGAATCAAGAATCAATTTCTTTTTAATTAGCCAGACCTGTTGTTTTCCATGTAGATGTCACCAGTTTCTCATCACGCCTCTTTTGTTCCTTCTCTTTCCATCTCTTGTTAATTACCTCTAACAAACATTGCTGTATCATGTCAGGCGGCCCGAGCCCTTTAAGCTCCGTAGGCCTTTCACCTTGCCTTGTCGGAGGAACGGCTGACTGGAGCCTTGCAGTGAGTAGAATCGATCCGTCCAGTGTAATGATGGCTGAGAGATTGCCTGCATCACAGTCTGATCTGTGCACTGCCGCTGGATTAAGAGAACCATGGATTGCCATCGATTTCTTTCTGATACAATCATTTCATTCAGACTCAAATCTCCTGCCTGGCGGACGGAGACAATCCTTGCAAAGATCTTTTAATTCCTGCCCAGGACCTTCATCACAGGCTACCAATCAGGGCATGCGTCGCTGTCCTGTCAGGTTAAAACCTATTGTTGTTCTGGCCATTACTGACAAACTTATTAATTAAACTGGAGTAGAAGAACAAGATCCCGTTTGTCCCTGGAGAATCTGCTTCCTCTGTGAATGGAGCGAAATGAGGTCTGGGGGAGATTTGCACTTCTGATCAACTGATATTAATAGAGCAGGGGTGGGCAAACTGCGGGCCGTGGGTCACATGCGGCCCCTTAAATGTTTTTTTCCGGCCCGACAAACTTAAAAAAACATTTGCCGTAAAATTGGCCGTAAAAATTCGGTGTAAAAATTTGACGTAAAAATTTGACGAAAAAATTTGGCGTAAAAATTAAATGAAAGTCCGATTTTTTTTTTTTATGTAAACCCGGTTAATCTGTCATGAAGGGTTATTTCGTTTTTTTATGTGACACATTTTAAAGAGCACAACCATAAACACAAAATGTACGTAAAAGAATTGTACTAGTATATTTTTAACATTCATTTTTATACTATGGAGTCAGTCTATGGAGTCAGATGCCCAAAATATCAAACTTAAATTTCTTAGAAACAAACAAAAATCGTCACTTTTTTTATGCTTTAGATTTTTTCGCCCATTTCTTTTTTTTTTTTTCGTTGGACTTCTGGCACAGGCTTCACTTAGGGGCGGCCCTTACTCTGATTGGCTGGTGAGAATGTGATTGACAGCCGCTTGACCAGGAAGCCCGGTCCGGCCCCTTTGTCAAATGTAAGAACCCAATGTGGCCCGCGAATCTAAAAGTTTGCACACCCCTGTAATAGAGAGTTGGGATGGACTGATAATTACAGTAGCCTCCCAAATGAATTTATTGATATTTATGTATCGTAATGCATTAAGTATACATCCCAGTATAAGTGCATAAAAGTCCAGGTAAATATGCAAATATCTCCCTAAAATTTGAGGTCCAAGATTTATTAGTACTAATATCATTGCGCAAGTTTTGAAGTCTCTTGCAGTTTATGGGGCACAAAAATTGTCAACACTGACGCAATGTGTGCGATCAAACTTCTGCAAGCGTGCAAGAAAGACCAAGCAATCATCAATTGTATATCAGACCCTTGCAAGAACTGCCTGGAAATGTCCAAGAGCGACCAGAAGCTTGCAAGAGTGGTCCAGAAGTCAGTAAGACAGTGTGCAAGAAAGATCAGAAATATGCAAGAGACACCCAAAGTGTGCAAGAGAGATCAGACTTTTGTGCGAAAGATCCGGAAGTGTGCGAGTGGGATCAGAAGTGTGCGTGAGAGATCAGACACTCACAAAAGAGAAGTGCATGAAACAGACTAGAAATGTGTGAGAGGAGCCAGAAGTGCACGTAAAGAGCCAGAAGAGACTGGAGACTGCCTTGATCTTCTTCTGAAATTGTTCATGTTCTCCCGAATCTTTCCGAGGGTGCTTACGACTCTTTAACTGAGAAGTTTTCGTTAACCTTGAGCTGATTTTCGAGCATTGAGACTCATTGAGACCCTTGGACTGTGTGTTTTGCCGTTTGTCAGTTGTCAATCTTAAGTACTCACCAACCTCACAGGCTCAATTTGTGCACTTAAACAGAAGGCTTCAGTACAACATTTGTTCTCCTCTTTTGATTTTTCCTTTAAAAATAAGATTCCAGAAGTTTGCTCATCTGTAACTATGGATTAAATTCAACCTGTCAATTTACGTCTTTATGAATTTATTTATTTGTATGCTCTTTTTTACCCCTGGGATACAGTGAAATCGCACTAAATAAGTGAATTTGCTTATGCAAGTGGCTTGAATTGCTTATACAAGAGCTCTTGTTACAAACTGTGTGGAACATTTCAGAGAATCTAATATAATATGAAAATGAGGTTGGAATTGAAGTTTGTGAATTACTCAATGTCTAAACGAGTTTAGTTTAAGAACGAGCATCCATTTGCAGCAGTGGATCGGTATTGGAGATACTCCCCACTGAGATCTGATCCATTTCCCTTGATCCAGATTTTTTTCATCCCATTATATCCATCTATTACCATGCAGATCAATTACAGTCCTGTGTATCACACTGTCAGCCTTCTTATAAATTGCATGCTTGAATTAGTCCAATTTATGTAGCAGGCCAGTGATTCGTCCTTGCGCGTGAAAACAAACAGGCATAGATTTATTGATTGTACCCAGCTTTTCTTCAGACCTCAATTAAATCTCTGGATTATCTCTTCTGGATGGAGAAAGTGAATTGTTGCAATTGTGACACTATTCAAAGTATGATCAAGTTGCAAGTCATTTTATTCACATATACAATGTAAGGTTTCTTCTTCTTTTTTTTTTTTTTTTACACAATCATTATAAATCTGTGTCTCCATGATGGTGTTGGAATCACGCTCCGGAACCACCATAGCAAAATTTCCTAAGGAGACAGGTTCTCCCTAGGTTTCTTTTCATCTCGTACTCCGTCTGAGTGTTTTGTTTTCCTAACCACTATCACATATGTTACTTGCTCTCTGGTCAAAGCCATAGTCAAAATGTCGTCGTTCATAGTGCAGCAATGACTTTGATTCATACATTAATTGAACTTGAACAATGATTTGAAGATATAGTTTGATTTATAGTTCATTCTGGTACATTTTTTACCAATACTTCTTGTCTAGTTCACTGTTTGAAATACTCTGCATGACGAATCAAAAATAAAATTGAACCCTAACTCAAATCATGTATAAAAATGTATGCACAATCCACGTGGCTTTAAAAAATGCTAAGTTTTACTAATTACTGTACTTTTGTTATTTAAGTTTGAAATATAATAAACGTCAAAAAATAAATAAATAAAAACCATCTTCTTATTCATTTTTTTTTTTTTATAATAAAAATAAAATAAAATGGCCAGTTTATGAATATGGCCAACAGTTAAAGACAGTTTACCACAAAACCTGTCAAAAACCTGTCTTTTTTCTTGCTTGCCTACAAACTTTTAGTAATCAACACAACGGCCAATGTCCTGCTTTATATCTGGAAGTGCGAGTGGTAAGCAGATAAATGTCATTACACCCTCAATTAAAAAAAATAATTTACACCCTTAAATTAAAAACTAGTAGCTAGTCACATACTCGCTTTACAGGAAATGTAAATTCTTCAGTCTTTCTTGGATTGCGAGAAGAAATTTTAGCACCAAGAGGAAACCCACGGGAACACCAGGAGAACAAGCTTCACACTGAAAGGCCCAGACACGCAACTGATTCATGTCTCCAGCCCTTTGGTATAAAGTTCATTTCTAAACAAGAAGGCAATTCAGATCAATATGGACAGTGTTTTTCTGGGTAACATGGGCTCTTATACGCATTAAATATTATTGTTCAGAACGGAAAACCACATGAGTTGAACCAGTGGTGTCCAGTCTTAATCTTAGTGTGACCGATTTCCAAAAAAAAAGGGCAACCGATGCAGCCCCGAGACACAAATTCAGAATATTTTCATTTAAATATCATTTATGTATATATAAATGATGTTTAAAAGGACAAAGTTCAAAACCCTTATAGAGAATAGTCTCAGACTCGATTTTGGGCCCATATGTAATACCTTCACGGTCTAAAAATGCACTGTGGGCCATAGTTTGGGCATCAACGAGTTAAAAAATTAACTCACATCCATGGTTTGACTCAGCTTCTTTTCACAAGATCAATTAATGAAGGCCATGCCGTGGAATTAAGATCACTCCTCTAGGTCGGGAGAAAGTGTCTCCTTCACAAATCTACTCCGCAGCAGCTGTTGGAGAAAACTTTGCCTCTCCCATTACATTTGACCTTCCCATTGATTTATCGCAATCAAGTAGAAGGAAAGAGGAATTCGGCCACTGTCTGTGTGCCGAACAAAGGCACCTTGGGACTGCAACAGACAGTTCACAGCCTCCCATCAATTTCCAGATGACAGGAACAAGCGCTACAGCGAAAAGGTACACGGCTAGCGAGGAGGAGAAGAAGCAGAGCTGGGCAG
Organism: Paedocypris sp. Pulau Singkep; assembly: GCA_017309775.1. Lineage (NCBI taxonomy): Eukaryota > Metazoa > Chordata > Actinopteri > Cypriniformes > Paedocypris > Paedocypris sp. Pulau Singkep. Next base: position 2,720,027 of record MU204241.1, read on the forward strand.
TCAGAAAGCTCCCTAAGGCGTCGCTAGTTAATTAGCTTTGTAAGAAAGCAATCAGCCTAACAAGCAAAACAAAGTCAGACTCTCCCATTATCCAGCGGGGCCTGGAGAGCCCGTCAGTATCAGGGCCTGGTCTCTCTGAAGGCTGCAAGGAGTATTTTCAAGTTAGCATTCAACGTGTTTTTTTTAATCCTGAAATTCAGATTTTGGAGCCGGGAATGATAAAGGAAAAATTGCTAAAATAATGTTACGCGTTTTGTCCACAATTGTGTTTATGTTTAGGTGCTTGTGAAATTAATTGATGCTTGGTTTTATTTAATAGATTTTAAATGTGAGTTTTTTTGCTTGGCTCTAATCGAACGAGAAAAAACACAAAAAAGACCTTTCAGTTGTAGTTACTACCGAACTGGGATTTGAACCAGCAAACCTTTCGTACTTCGCTCTAACCTTTGGGCCACAAATGCCTCAAAATTCTGTTGCTTCATTATTATCAACAGATCGTAACAAGGCAAGTGTGTGACTGATTTGCATCCCAAACTAAAGGGTCTTGTTTGACATTGAACTTGATCTACTCATTCTATCGAGTCGCTTTGACTGAAAAGCACCTGCCAAATAAAAGCAAATATAACAATACTGTATATATCAATAAAACATGCTGCTGCATAGTAAATGTAGTAATATTTACTAATAAAAACATAATGAAAAATAATAATATTCACAATTACCTCGCAAAAAAACAAACATTTTATGGAACATCTGAAAAAAATACAAAATTTAAATAAAATCAATAGTAAATATAAATCTATAATAAAAATGGACACAGTTCTATTTAAATGTACCTGCATACACAAAAATTATCCAATTTGTCCTAAAGCCAAAAAAAAAAAAAGATCCAGTTCCCGAGTTTTCCTCAACCACTGTGTTGTGTTCCCATGCTTGTTTGTCGGAGCAATATCTGATCTTTTATGTTCCGTTGTAAAATTTAACAGCGGCACATTTGTGCACATGTTCCCCTGTGTTCATGCCTCTGTCTGTTTCTCCATCAGCCTGGGTGATCTGACGCATTAATGTACTCGCACAAAATAAATTCGGCAATAAAATGAGCCCGGAACATAAAACAACAGCTGTGTACGTGCACCGGGATGTGTTTTCTTGCATGCGGACCCGACCCAAATCCTTCTACGGAGGCTTTTCTAAGTTTTGACATTCGTCTGAGGCATTGGAAGGGAAATCTCTCATTTGGACCGTGCCCCATTCAAACAGAACCAGGCTTTGCTTCACACAGTTCTGTAACTCAAGCAGGTCCATCTCCTCTCTCCAAAACGGCTCGGAATAAGCAATGGGTTTATTTATTCTAATGACACCAGTGAGGTTTGAACACATGTGGTGCTGTGAGCCACTGCGTGTGGAACTGGACTGGACCCACCGTCGTAAACGGGGGCGAGTGGAGAGGCAGAGCAGATGCCACGGCTCGGGTGTGGTTGGCAGGCGAGAGCTTGGCTTGGCTGAAGGCCATTCTCTCCCACTGGGCTGTGGCCAGCAGAGATGCTTTCAATACCAGCGAGTCTTCCAAAGCTGCTGGTGAATCGAGGGATTGGGGTTAATTCCAGCCAGCTGCCCAAACTGGGTGTCGCTGATAAATGTTCAACATCCATTGAATGTGCTAATTTTTTCTAGGAAATGTTTATAGTCGTAAAAACTACTGCAGACGTAATTGTTCTGATTTTTTTCAGGCCTAAGTCTAAGAAATTACACGTCTTGAATCCCAAAGACTTGTCTAGTAATCTAACAGTATAAACACGGATATAGATGGATGATGTGTGTGGGAAGATGAAGCGTAAAACACACAGACAAATAGACCAGCAGATGGATGGATGGATGGATGGGTAGACATACAGGTTTTTAATATTTCTGTCATTTGATCCTGGAACCTTCTTTGCTGTATAGTTTTGTTATCCACTGTACAGTTCTGTTAGTAGTATCACGATCACTGTATTATTTGTAAAAAATTAAACCGTATATTATGTATTAAGCTGTTGAAACTAATAGTGATAAAGCAAACTTTTAGAAAGATAGCTTCCTAAAACGTTTTAGCACAAGTGTAATGTCTGATGAGGTCTGAGTGTGTATTTTGTTTGCTGTCAGTTACCTGTATAAGTGAGTGATTTATACCATTTATAAATGAGATTTAAAGGATCCATTGTCTACTAAGCAAAAACGGATAAACACAGCATTTGTGCAACCATACTGTTAAAATGTTTTTCAAGAAACGATATATACTGGTACAAGTATAAATGAAATACAGTATATGAAAACCTTTATAGCTTTTATAGTTTTTATACAGTACTTACTGTCTGTCAATGTTTAAATGCTTCACTGATTTGTTAAATGTTGATTAAGTCATTCATTAAGTGATTAAGTGATTCATACCATATAGCAGTTACAGTATATTGTAAAGATGCTTTATTATGCACATTATTTTTTATTGTATAATTACAAATGTAAAGACTCCTTCAACTCTTCTGACCTAGTGTACATTATTCAGGTTTCACTATTCCCATTGTTCGTACGCTTTGAGACAGTAAAAATTGTGAAAAGCGCCTTACAAATACTCATATTATTATTATTTTATTGTCATACTCATAACAACTTTAGTGTATTAATTAATTAGCAGATAACATAATTAAATAATTAACATTACAAGTAATTAAAATGATAAAACAATCAACAGTATTATTGCTTTTTTCGTGTTCTAGTTTGTTTGCAAACAAATTATCCACTAGTCTAATCTATTAAATATTTTATTTATTTTAATAAAGGTGGTCCCGTGAGACTAAAGTTTGAGGCCAGTCTTGGTCTTACGATATGGAGTTTGCATGTTCTCCTCCTAGTGCCCGAGTGGGTTTTTTCCGGCTCTCCGGAGTCTGGAAAATTGCCCATATACATAACAAAGTGAGAGTGCAGATGTGTGGGTCTGTGTGCCCCGCTCTGTGATTGGTTGGCGTATAGCGTGACATCTCTATGGCGGTTAAGTACTATTTTCCACAATTTTGAACCACCCATTTAGTTTTATAATCCTTACAGTGTAAAACTCAAGTACGCTTGTTCTGTATGTACGAAGAATGGGTTTAAAGCATATAGATCTTCACTCTGTGCAGATCATTGCTGTTTTATGCTTGAACTTCTGCCAGGGTGCGTCGTCACAAACAGCATTTGCTTTAACAACACAATCTGTTCCTCATTGCGGCCATTTGGTTTATTGACTATATACGGTTCAGCATGGCTGTGCTTTGTGCAACACTGAGGTGAAGTCTTCCCTCCAATAATCCGCTAAGCGACAACAGTGCCATTTTAGGAGCAATACAGTGAATTATGTAAACTGTTTGGGAACATTTCACCTGATATTGCTGCAGTTAATCACCAAGAGGCCTTATGAGGAGCTGGAAAACTCCCATAAATCAGTTTATGGTGGCGTGACACTAAGGCATCATTTCTGGAGTGTGTGCAGCTGTGTCCCAAGAACCCAGTAATGTCTTTGTTAAGCGAGGCGCATGTGCCCACAAAATCAGTCTTGTTTATTATCAGTGTCGTCTGCTTATGCTAATGTAATGAAATTGTGAAGCAAATGACCACGTGCGGCGGCGCAAACCTTTCCGTGACTCTTTGGGCTGGAGCTATTTACCATGGAATTCAATTATAAAAAGTGCCGATCTCCGAAGAACTGTGAAAATATTTGCTTCTATACTGCACCAGTAGTGCGACCTTTGGCCCGTGGGCCATTTCCGGCCCTTTATGGTCTTACATGTGGACTAATATTTCTATATCCATATGCTTAAGAATATGTATCCATTTAGAGAGTTATGACTTTACGCTGATATTGGAATAAGTTTAAATCTGAGGTGACCTTCAGATGTCTCTCAAGGACAAATCTAGAGAATTTCAAACCAGAGTTTTATGCAGAACTGCAACCAGTAAGCTTTCCAGATTTGCGGAAGGAAGGACTGAAAATGACCATGGTGTTTGTAAGCACATACATTTCAGAACAATTTTGTTATGAAAAGCAGAACCTAGGTCACGTTCTCACACACAGACCATCATCTTCATTCTGTGAACAAACAGTGTGAGAAATCTTAAAACTCAAAACTGGTTTCTGAAAAACAACTGCAGAGGTTTCAGTAATAAAATTAGTTATGTGTTATTTCTTTTTTCATGTTTCAGCAAATGGATTTATCATAAATGCTCATTTTCGTTTACGTTGTGGACTGCGGAATTCACAGCAAAGGACAAAACTGATCTACACAAAGCGTAGCGTTGGACCTTTTCTGACTCTGACCTTTTCTTGCTTGCTTGTGCAGGGAATTTATCACAGAAGTAATGTTACGGCAATGAGCCGGCGGCCAGCGATAACTGAAATGTTTCGTTTTCAGGTGAAGGATTGACGTGCATCAACCGACACGGATTTACTCAACCGCATTGGTTGGAAAGCAATCCTGTACCTATAGAGTAATCTTTATCTAAGGATGTAGCTTTTCCAAAGCTGTGGTTAAACAGTTTCTGTATTGATGTACCAGTAAATCACGACTATATGTCTTTCCATGTCCTTCTCGGAAAGTTCAGGTCTCTTTGGTACGTGCCGGTGTGTTTATCTGCATGTGTTGTGGAGGTGTCCTGACCAGGGGTGTGAAGAGTAGCGGACAGCCATACTTGAGTAAAAGTACAGATACTTACTGTAAAAATGACTCCAATACAAGTAACAAGTCACCCATTTCAAAAAGACTTGAGTCAAAGTAGCAAAGTATCCCATTTGAAAAGAACTTAAGTATTAAGAAGTATTTTTATTCGTGCTCAATATAGGCCCAAAAAAAAAAGACATGTGAAAACAAACTATTGTTTTCCAAGACAGAAACAGAATTTAACCTCAATGTTTGAAAACTGGTAAAACAAAGTAGATAAAAAGAACAAAAAGTCAGTCTCAATCACTTACATTTGCAAGTAGATATAAAATAAAATGATTAATCTGATTAGTAAATTATATATTATATGTATTATTTAAAGTTATATATTATATAATAACATTTGTAAAACACATTTTCACGCCCCTAATTCTTGTGGTTTTTAATTCACAAACAGCGTCCATTACCTTCAGCAGCCTAAAGATGGCGATATTCACCTCGTCCGCCCAAGAAATTAACCGCGGAATAAATCGATTCCCGGCTTGTCGCGCACAATCACAATGTAACGAGTAACGATAAGTGTCCGTTCAAATGTAGTGGAGTGAAAAGTACTGCTACTCAATCACAAATGCAGTGGAGTAGAGAGTAAAAGTTGCTTATATTTTTGATACTCAGTGCAAGTACGAAGTAGCCAAAAACATACTTAAGTAAAGTAACGAAGTACATTTACTCAAGTACCTCCACCACTGGTCCTGACGGAGGTGAACGCAGTGGTCCATCAGAAACCATCCTCCGATTTATAAGCAGTTGCTTGAAAGCATCCAGAACTTGCCCATCCAGTTGGAATACTCCCTCCAAATTCACAATCCCGGGACTGTGCAGGAGAGAAATGGCATCCTGTGTTGACAATCTGTAACATGGGGCTTATCTTGTGCAGAGCCGCGGTTCTAGCGAGCTGTGTGTTTCCTGTGGGGGTGTTGGTGGTGGACGGTGATGGATTGGAAAGACTCGGCACACCGCCTGTTTAGGTTGCCCTCAAGTACAGTTCACTGCATCTCCACTTTAAAGGCTTTGCTCTCTTCCTTGGTTTCACTTCCATTTTTTTTTTTTTGACGTGTCAGCAGAAAATGGAGAGATTGTCCTGTATGTGCTCTGCCTTTCACCACAGGAATAAAAGTTCACAAAAAAGTCGTATTGCCTGAGCTTTGCTATGAAGATTAGATGGATGGTGCCCTTCTATTGCCAGGGGCTTAGATTTTAAGACGTGTCTTTCCACCTTATTACACTTTTAGAAATTGTTGAAAAATGGAAACAAGTTCATTTACCTATATATATATATGGGTGTTATGGGGAGCTGGTTCTCGTCATAGAATGGTTGTTGGGCAACCATTTGCCAAGCGGAACACACACACACACACTTAATTTCCAATTCCAATCCAATTGAAGAATTGAAACTCAAATAAAACATTAATTGTGCACAAACAATCACAAGCACACACAAACACACACACACACACACACACACACACACACACACACAAACACAAACATTTAGTATATGCTTATATACAGATTACATAATGTCTAAAAAGACACATATGTGTTTGAGTATGTGTGTGTGTGTTTGTGTATAAAATTACATTCACGTGTGTGTGTGTGTGTGTGTGTGTGTGTATAGTTATTTGGTAACAGCATAATCTAATTAATCAAAATAAAGTTGAACTTTCTTCATAAAGTAGCCAGGTATGTACATAAGCTCCGATTTACGTCATCGGTAGATTCTTGCCTTGTGTTTTGTGTTGGCGGGTTGTTCTTTCAGAACATTGTGAGAGTGTGTTGAGATGATTCATTTTCCATGTTCACCTATAGTGAAGACCTAGCCATTGTAAGATGGCTGGGGGGCAACTTTCTCTTGAAGAAAAAATGAATGCATTAAACTGCAGGATGATTTCTGGCTGGAAGAAAGTCTCATTGGCTTGCATTTTTTATGAGAACAGCTGCTCCAATCTCTCTTCTGCTCACAGTCGGGCTTGCTTAATCACACAGTTTATCCCTGCAGCCCCACTGGCAGGGCAAAGGAACGACAGAAAGAACAGCGAGGGTCCTGAGAGAAAGACAGCGAAACCCAGAGACAGATGATGGTGGAAATGCGGTTACAAAGAGATTTCAAGCAAAATCATTCACTTGAAAAGGAAAATTCATATTGTATGTCTCTTCGTATCACCAACAAAACATGCACATCTGTCTGTAAATAGAATTAAGGCTAAATCGAGATGAAGCGTCTTTCTTTTAGAGGACACCAAGGTTTCCAAAAGCATCCCGAAAATAATTTACTGAGAAATTCTACCATCAACTTAGATTCTTTAGCTAATGTGGATGGAGAAGTCCAGCACAGATTAGCAATAATGAAATGAATCACATATTTGTAAAGAAATTAACTTTTGTTATTTAGAAATTAGAAATGTAGAGGAGAGAGAGAGGGCGACAGAAAGAGAAAGAAAGATGAGGAGCGATAGAAGACCATAGATACAGAGAGAGTGAGAAAAGTGCAATAGAAGATATATACAGAGAGAGAGAGAGAGAGAGAGAGAGAGAGAGAGAGAGAGAGAACAACATAAAGTCAAATTCATAAAGAGAGAGCGAAATAGGAAAAAACATTAGAAATAGACGTATACAGAAAGTAAATTTATATAGAGAGAAATGAGCAATAGAAAGGGCTTTAGATGTATACAGAGAGAGAGAGAGAGAGAGAGAGAGAGAGAGAGAGAGAGAGAGAGAGAGAGAGAGAGAGCAACAGAAGAACAAGATTAGAGGAAAAAGAGCAAGGGAATAGAAGTACAGTATATATATACAGAGAGAGAGAGACAAGCTATAGAAGTCAAATTCCGAAAGAGAGAGAGATAGAAAGAACATTACATGAGAGAGAGGGCAATAGGGATGAATAGAGAAAGAGAGAGGGAGCAATAAAAGTAGATGTATACAGAAGGAGAGTGCAAGAAGTAATCAGAGAGAGAGAGACAGACAGACAGACAGAGATCATTCCGGCCAGGACTGTGAAACCGGAGATTGAAATGGTGAGGATGTCTGTGCCTGACCACAGGACTGACAGACGGGCCGCGACATGGCCGTCTCAGCACATTAGGGTGTAATAGGAGCAGCCGAAAGGCGAGCGAACCCGCCGGGACGTCCCGCCCCTCAGCCAATTACAGCCGCAGACTGTCCCCTGCTCCACGAAGCCATCAACCCCTCGACATCCTCTGCAAGTAATCATAGACAATCCCATATCCGGAGGTTTTGTTGTGAAGGCGCCATAAAAGACAGACACCTCATCTCATAAACGCCCATCTTAGGCATTACTCTGACACACAGACGCGCTATCTGATCCGCGTTCTGTATGCACGGCCATGCGAGTTGCCGGAGATCCTGCGATTGTGTTTTACGACCATCTCCTGTAGGACACATTATATCACTGCCATTATTCTGCCAATGATATCAGGACTGATGCCCTGAATAATTCCCCATTCATTTAAAAACTGCTGCAACTGCTGCCACGGCAACACCAGAGTAAAAGCCCACCGGTAAATTACTTTCAGAAACTCTTAGGACCCCTTTTATTAATAACAGTAAATTAAGCCGACGCCAGTTTTTAGCGGTTTTGGCATTTTTTTTTATTTTCCTCTTTTCGTCACTCTAATCTTGGATCAAAGCACTACTGACATGATTTACAATACAATATTTTGTTAAATCATAACGTAAACATGCTGAGGAAATTGGAGGGTTGTTTGCTGAGCTGTTGAGGAACGGCTTGTCATGACGGACATAAAGAAGTAACCCTGGGTGACGTGTATGAGTTCATAAAAATAGTATTGTAGCATGTTGTTGTTGTGGATATTCAAAATTTATACCGTAATTAAACTACATAAAATCTCTCAATTTTTTTTATTTAGTTATTTTCACAGTACAGTGCTCATGCATCACTATGATGTCATAGCATTACATTTCCCTTGTCATAGCCAAAGTAAGCTCAAAGCATCTTGTGTTTGTGTTGAGCTTTTTTTATTTAAAATTTTTCTTTTTACTTTTTGTTTGAGTCTAGGACTAGAACCCCTATCGTTTTCATATATGATTTGTAGTTTATTTCTGGGGTGTATTTACAGACCAAGAAATAAATTATATTTACACAGAAAATTGTTACCTACAAAACCAGTACATACGTAAGTAAGTTATTCATTAATATTCAAAGTCTTTAAATAAGCAAACTGTCAATCTTCATTTCCCATGAACTCATAATCATTTTGTGCTGATTTCCTTTCCTGAAAGAAATTGTGACTGATCAAACTCATCTGTAGTTTTTCATCCTTTGAAACCAAACTAGAATTGCATTATCATATTCTGGTGAAACATGTAGAAAATACAAATTTTTTTACATGCCAAAAATATACGTAAATGTGCGAAAAACATATGGTTAGATTAACTTTGACTTGTAAGTTATTAAACTACATCACATACTAGTAACCCAGTCCCATAGCGATTGGACCAACAGAACCGATCCAAACCCTGCCATTGTTGCTATATTAACACCACACACTCCTCACTAGCCTTCAGTCAATGAAAGGATGAAACACGTCCCGTCACATTTGTTTGGACAAGTTAATTAAATCACCCACAGAAAATTGCCGGCTGCATTATTGTTACTTAAACATTGCAACTTTAAATAGCAAAAAAAAAATCACTTGTTGTTGGTGGGACCTCTTAACCGCATTATTAGCTTCCACTTTGGGGAACGCTGATGCTACGCTCCATTCATTTAAATACACGCGGTGCACATGTTCAGAACAGGCTCATCGGGGGATTTGGTGGAAATTGGACGTATCACCACTGTAAATTGGTGGCAGAAATGTGTTGTCTCCTAAGACGCTCTGCCTCTCGGCTGGAGAGGCTCATTTAAAGAGCACGACTGGGACGGGACACTGAAGGTCAGACTGAGAAATGCCTGCAGCAATCTCCCCTCACACATGCTTTCTATTCCCCCAGTGCGCTGTGTGTCTCTCAGTCTGCTGGTTATAAATCCTCTGGCTATCAGGTGCACTGCCCCTGCTGGCACTTTCACAAGCTCACACGTTACCGTCTGTGGACACTGAATGTGGTGTCACAGTCCCAGAGCAGCCCGGCTGTGACAGACATTCTGACACTTCCTGTATTTATTATGCTCCGCCATATATGACTGTATTTGGCCCGGGTCTGACTGTCCTTGAGACTGGCGCGCTTGGAATATTTAACGTGTGGTTCTTGACACCAACTGCAATGGCTGAATTGGGCAACGCAGAGGAAAAAAACAGTAAACGCGTCCATCAGAACGGCGTTAAATATTAAAGTGGAAGCCGTTTTAATAGGAAGCTGCCCAGAGGCCGATGTGGGCCTTAATAGAAAAGTGTGACGGCTCACCATTGACACATTGCAACTGCAGTTTTGGTTCTTAAAAATCGTGGAGCGATGTGCCACTGAGGCCTCGGAGCGGCAATAAAGCTGCGAAATGCGAGTGTCGATGCGATGCTTCTCTTTATTTCTCAGAAACACGGGATCTCACACTGTGCACTTTGTGAACGCTTGTCAGCCTCCGTGGGATATTCAATAGCTTTACCTTTGAAAAAGTGAGGGACTTTTTGAACGCCGCTATAGGAAGCTGGCGTGGAGCCCGAGCTCTTGTTAGCTTGCCTTGAATTCGACCGGCGAGCACAAATACAGATGATCACAGAGGTGAACGGCTATAAGCTCCGTATTTTACTAGGAGTGAGGGAACACTAAAGTAGGGAGATGTCTGGGTCATCGTCAAGAGAATCCCATTGTACGCAAACCAAATGAGTGTTAAGGGATTCCCGAAGCTTATTTTGGATAAGGAGCAAGGATTTCTCTCATCTCTTTCTTCTTCCCCTGGGCTTCCTCTCTAACACTCTTCATCACTTCAGCCCATGAGGTGACACGCTGGAGCTCAAAATCAAATGATTTGTGGTAGTTTGTCCATTAATAGACAAAATCAGATTTACAACTTGAAATCACAAGACCTGCTGCCTTCAAATTTTTGTGACAGAAAAAGCGATTTTGGTTGTTCGTTAAATAACTTTGAATAAAAAAATAAAACACTTTTGAATATTAAAGTAAAACAACTTGAAAAATGTGAGGAACGTCTATTCAAGTAAAGCAAAAGGGGGTCAAACTTGTATATGAATTCCGGCCATAACATATACAAAAGTTGAATTCTTATATATTTGTGAGTGTGTGTGTGTGTGTGTCTTCATTCAACTTCATTGGATAGGTTAAAATCAGAGCTCAATTTCAATACAACTCCTAGTGGCCATATTGAAGCTCACTCATATTCTTTCTTTCTAATGCAATGTCTGCAGTTGTTTTTCAGAAACTGGCGTAAAATGTATTTAATATTTACATCTGTAATGCGAGAATGTGACTCCGGTTTTCTTCTTTGTTAGGGAAAAGTTGATTCACAAGCAATGATTTTTTGTCTTTGAGATTTATCATTTAAGAAAAGTTCACTAGTGACAGTATGACTAAGTATCTTAGTCCAAGTATATAAGCATAAATATACGTTATCTAAGTAGACAAAAATTATTAAACAGGTAGGTTAAGTCAACTGTCACACCTTTACTGGCCGCATATGATCTTGGGTGCCACTGAAATAAGTAATTTGTCATAAATAGAGATTGATTCGTGTTTTCTTGGTGTAAAACCATTCAAAGGCTTTAGAAGACAAGAAAACAACCTGCGAGTCAAACATATTGTTTTTTTGGATATTTTTGTGGTGCTTTTTGTTTCTCTTTTGAAACTTAAACCTGCATATTGCTTTTCAAAGACAAAACTAAAGCAGCTCAATTGTCGTTTGTGTTTTTCGGAATGAAGAATGTGATACGTGAAAGGAGTGAGATTTGTTTTTCTTGTTTTCAGAGCCGTGCCTGTTTCGGAGAGACAGATATGCATAAAATATGCATGAACAGACGACTTTGGTCTGGCTGGTTGTAGTGTGTGATAATTACAGTCTGCTTTTGTATATTTGTTGAGTCTATTTCTTTTTCTGGCAATCCATAATATATATATATAAAAAGCAATTGGCCACCAATCCCAAGTGTGTTCCGCCTCAGGCCCAGAGTTGCTGGGATTGGCTACAGCTCCCTGTGACCCCGACATGGAGTAAGCTGTAAAAAAATAATAGATTTGTATCAGTTGTTTACTTATTTCATGATGGATTAAATCAACAAACTGAAGTAGACCAACACTTCCATCTCACTTTGAGCTTTCACAGTAGTCTCGCTCTCAACGCGAGTTATACAATGTTCTTCATTCCACTTAAATCGTAGCTCCTTTATTCTTCATGGCCATACAATAATTGATGAAGGGAACCGAGAGAATACAAATCGCATCTAAAACAAAGTGTCAATAGATGACACGCTTCTCGGTGAAGTTTAACTTTAACACCACTGAAACCGAAATAAACCGTATTCAAGTATCATAATACGTACAGCGCTGACAGATACTCGGCAGCCACTGTCTTTGATTCGCTCCTTGGGGGGAACGCAAGGACAAGAAAATCTTGAACGCCGTACTAGGAAGACTCGAGTTCGCCACAGGAAATCGATGTATTTGAGAACAGGCGTGCCGGTTAAAAATAGCCGAATGCTGAGATTACGGAGAGTTAATTGGCAAGATTTTGGTAGAGAAGAGCACGAGGGAGAAGCCAAGTTTATTCAGCGTCTTGTTTTTATGTTTACTCTACAGAGTTAGTTGTGTAGTCGGGCTGTCACGCTTTTCTTTTTCTTTACTTCTTTCTACCCTCAATCCATTTTTGTTGTTTTCCGCCTTTGGCTGTCTAGATTCAAGCCGAGCAAATCACTCTGAGATTTTATGAGTCTTCGTCAAAGGCTGCCTCATTTCACCGAAAATGATGATATATGATGTTTTTAGTATGACAAGGAAGCTTTAGATAATAAGTGTTGTGTCACACTTCACTGAGTTATGACTAGTATCCAAAATGACTGTGCCAGACACGGATGGAGGGGGGTGGGTTTGAGGTGGGTTTGTGCTTTTACCAATTTTAATGAGATCTTGCAGGGTGTTTAAATATTTAACAATTCCTGGAGTAGTTCCTCTATCAGTTGTCAGGGGCTCCGTTCCCGTTTCATCCCAAGTTTAAGAGACGCTCGCAGAATCTGGCTCGCACGGTGATGCACGTCTCATTTTTCATTTCATTTGTTGATCATTCTGTTCTGGGTATTGGATTGTCTGTCTGTGAATTAAAAAGAAAAAAAAAAAAAACACAACGGAAAATGGAACTGGTTGGTACATTGCATGTGTCAGAAAATTTTGTAAGAAATTTAGTCTGAGCATGAAAAATGCAACTACTGAAGTTACATTGCATATGGAAGATACAGTATGGAAAGAAAATGTACTCTATGTCATTCATGGATGGTATATTAAATACAAATCAAAACTATAGGTCTAAGCAGCAATTTTGGGATTCGCCATTACTTGGTTATTAGTTTTAACAATTTAACAAATGTAGTCTTTAGAATATAACTTTTAGAGGTTTGGCCCTAAATGAGGCGTAACCTTTATTGAATTGGTATGAAGCATATTTTAAATACATACGTTCTAGATAAAATTAAAGCAATATAAATAATATTAAAAGCATGTAAGAAAAAAAAATATATATATATATCTTATACTGGACCTGCTCTTTGCGAACTACAGTTACATTTCTTTGCACTACTGTACTTGGTTTTTGATTATTCATGCTCATTTGCACCACATTTCTGTTTTGTATTTATTTATATTCTGCCACCACCCTTCGGTATATTCACCTGTAGTTTCTGTCATAGCCTCCCATATGTATATACATGTTTATACTCTTCACTACTCACCATTATGCACTAAATAATACATTATCGCTACTTCTGCTCTTCTGGTTGGACCAAACTGCATTTCGTTGTCTTGTACCTGTACTTGCCAATGACAATAAATTTGAATCAATATATTTGCATGTATAATAAAATACAACTTTGTAATATTAACTCTAAAAGCAGAAATTCTAATAATTTAATTTAATATAATCCTACAACGTTGAAATATCCATTATCTACAACAAACAACAACAAAGTCTATAATTTATACATCTTTTTTCTTGCGTTCAGTTATTTTCTTGCTTTCTCTTTTTTCAAATGTGTGCTTACTGCTTATACAATTATCTTTTAAAAATAACAGGACACAAGATTGTTACTGATCAGTAAGAAATGTTCAGTAACTGAACTTGTTACAACTTTTGTAACTGTGACTTCTCCCATTCTGAGCTGGATTAACAGCTCAGCCACACAAGCACGCAGGGTAAAACTGACCTCTGCTTTAAATCACACACTTTACTTTTCCATGGCTGACATTTCAGATGCGATGCAACATTGTTTTGCTTTATGGCACTTGCGTCACGACTGAATATGGGCCATATATACTGTGTATACACACACAGAGAGACTGTAAATAGCATATGTGTAATATACTTTATTCTAGATTAATCTATATCTTATATTATTCCCGACGGCTTCATATCTGCATCCATGTTAGCATTTCATGTGGTAATTTCACAGCAGAATTACAGGTTTGAACAGGTGTTTATGTAATGTTTATTATTTGTCAAATAAAGCCAAAATGAAGTTGTAACATTAATAATATGAAAAATAAAAACGTGCATATTTTGGAGTAATGGGAGTACAGTATTTTATTGCAGGAGAAAAAAAACATAATAAAAATAAACAAAATAGATATAATAAAACAAAAACATAAATATATACCTCTACCACCGAAGATGAAGGCAAGCACACACATCACAGGCCTTCATATCGGTTGGCAGGCTGATAGAAAGGGGGCGTCAGTGCCAGGTCTCTCACTCCCACCCTAGCACACCCTCCTAAACCAGCCCCTTCTCTCCCACCACACTTCACTCATTATTCATGTTCATAGGGACAGCTTTCATTTGATCTATTACTTAGGCAGGGGGGACCATAGACTGCTGTGCAGCTCCATCCCTGTTGGATCTTTAATTATTGCAGAGATGGTTTTTTTCTGTCTTGTTCTTTGTTGTGCTAATGAAATATTGAAGTGGACGATGTAGATTGTGTTGGGCCTGTCGGGGAGGATGGTGACTTTTCCCCCTGCACACACCGTCTGCACCCTGACCTGCTTTTCCACTTTTCAGAAGTGTGTATAATGATGTGTGTGTGTGTTGAAATACTGAACGTTCAACGTGTTCAGCATTTGGCTGTTATTTTCTTTTCGGTTTTTACCTACTGTCATTATTTTTTTATCCGTTGTCATAAATTGTGTAGACTGAAATGAAAAATAGAGGTTGGAAGGTTGTTTTGCTCGTTTAGTTTCATAATATGGAAAATTGGTTGTGTTAGAACATATTTAGGTAATAAATAAAATGAATATAGTTACACATTCCCAAATGAACCTCTCACTGGTTCATTCAATCATATATGGTTAACGCACACACACACACACACACACACCTACACACACACACACACACACACACACACACTCACACTGTAAAATTTTACACACAACTTTGTGTTTTGTTCCAAATGTAAGTTTTAATGCCGACAAAATTAAAGAAAGCAACAAATTACAATTGCATATGAGCTGGCTGGTTAAACTCTGTGAGGGTTTAGGAAGTCAGACTTAAATGCAGAAACAAAACATGAAAAAATGAACACAAAAAATAAACAATAAAATCAGGCAGGACTTAAAAAAAAAACCATGCCGCATTCAAGACATTCAGGATCAGGATCAAGATTCAGGCCGCAAAAGCTCACATATTGTACGTAAATCTAACATACAAATATCAATGGAATCAAAAACAAAAAAAATAGTTTTAAATATTATTTATAGAATATAAACAAGCCCACATGGAGAGAAGGAGGCGAGACAGCCACTAAACAAACGATTACACATATTAATAAGAAAACAATGGGGCGGAGTAACACAACACAACACAACCATGTGATTAAAAGAAAATAACAAACCAGTGTGTACCTGAACACCAGCCCCATCATTCCAAACAGGGAAACAAAGACTAGATCCTGACACTTCCAGCATCTGAAAAACATCTTTGCCTTGTAGGAGGAGAGTCCGTGCACAGCATCGCATCATAAACTACTAGAATTAGATTAGAGACAGAAAGCCGAGCCATTCCAGTTGTCTTACAGCGGACTAGTGTCTCGGGATGAATGAATTAATTCCTGTTTATGTAGAACGGCTGATGTTTATGTGGCCTTGACTTTTCCCACTGATACACATGCATGAGGTTTGTGCAACATATGAAAAATAAACCATGTTAATTGCACCGATGGCAAAAAAGGCAGAATAATTGGCGATGGCGAGTGTGTAATTGTGCAGCGGTGTGGAAAGCCGTCTGACAGTGATCTACAGGACTCCATTAATTGCCAGAACAAGCCCCGCCCCCTGGCCCCGCCCCCTGGTCACTCCGTCTCCCCCGACCCACGTCCTCGCCAAGCTCATAATTACTAAAACCTTTAATTAATCTCGCTATCAGTTGGTAAATGCAGTGCCATATAAGTGAGTTATAGTTTGGGAAAATTGTGCGTGTATTTTATGTGGGGATGGGCGGGGGGGGGGCACATGGTGGATTCAAGCAACATGCAACCTTGATACAGCGTCCCTAGTGATGATAGTGATAGTGTTTGATCGTTTATCTCGCCCTTCATCGTTTTCATCTCCTTTCCTCCAGACAATAATTTAACATTTTGGCTGGAGCGTGTATAAAACGAATATCTATATTGAAGATAATCAACCTAATGAAACGTATGAACTAATGAAAAATCCTCTACTCCACTCTTAGTTATCAGGCTGAATTAATGTACATTTTTGAAGTAGCGTCACTCCCGATCACCGATCTTGTCCAAAAGAAACAGCAACAAATCACGTAAAGTTGAAATGGCCTGGATCAGATCTATTGCTTTTAATATCCACATAAGGTCCCTTGCTTCCAGCTCCGCACTGACCAACAATGAGTTCTTGTGTTTAAGCCTAATTGAAGTGATTGATGAATTCTCAAACCTCCTTCCTGTGTTTCAGTAAGAATAAGTCAGAGTGGGAAAAGTGGACGCCGTGACCCTGCGTATGAGAGCCGACGCTCGCAATAACTTTCCCCCTCGTGTCATCGCCAAAGCTCTGTGGGACGGGGAATATGTTGTGACATGTCCAGATAGGAGGCCTGAAATATATGCTGGCAGTTTGCCACCAGACTCCCTCTCAGTCCACAGATTAGACTGACGGGGGGGAGGGGCTTGTGCCGACTGGAGGCTCAATCGTACAGCTACACTGCCATCTAGTGGTCCGCGGAGGAACTGCACTGTTGGTTTAAAAGCTTGTTTACATCTGACATTTGTTCCTTATTAAACGATGCACTTGTTGCAGCACTTCTTGTGAAGAGGGGCTTGCATCCACAACAACGACTGTGGGATTCTGGATTCTCTTGTAGGCTTCCTCAACTCTGAAAGTAATAAAAAACAGTTGGATTGGCAGGTAGACGGACAGATAGATAAAAAAAGAGAGACAGAGACAGATATATACAGAAAGTGTATATATAAAGTTCTAATGAAATTGGTTAGACTTTACGGTGGTACACGGGCAATTTGTGTGGTTTTTTTTTTCTTATTTCTTATTTATTTATTTCTCCCACTTAAGCGAAACATTGTCCTAAACTGGCTGACACTATTACACTTACGGTATGTAATTAAATTTCATTTGGGACTTCTGCTTAAATAAGTTTTTTTTTTTTTAATTCTGTCCCGATTAGGTGGTGTTCCAAATAAACTAGAATTATATTATAAAGTCTTGTATTATAAAATGTTATTATATTATAGTCATAGAAATACCCATAAATAGAGAGAGACAGACAGGGATATGAAGGTATGGGACTAAAAACCTGACAGCAACACATGTAAACAGTAACACAATAACATAAGACAGGTGATTTACACACTTCTTGCGGAAGAGCTGATTGATCTCTAGCTCCGCCTCCTCCACGGTTTTGTCCAGTCCTCGATCTCGGAGTCTTCGCTGTCTTTCCTCCGGGTTGACCGTGAGGAGCAGCACCAGGTCCGGCTGCAGCAGGTCTTGTGGCCACTGGTAGAGGTCCGAGTTGTGCCTGGGGAGGTTCTCGACCCTCCCACCCACGGCTGTGGCTATGGCATACGCCGCTGTGCTGTGCCAATACCTGACAAATACATCAAAAGTCCAAAACAAAACACAATTTTTTTCATTCTTTTAAAGGCCAAACCGAGGCGCATTTCATTCCATGCATACAATAATTTAGTCATCTTCTACTCATGTAAAGATTACCTGTTTAATTATTTATATTACATTTATATAACTCTATTTTAGAAACAGGCTTTTTTTTTTTGCAACCCATCTACATTTTCCCAGCGAGTGAGCGAGTTTATCTTGCTGCAGCTAATGTTTTGTGCATTCATATGTAACAAGAGCAATGTTATGATGAAGCTCTTCTAGTTTCTACTCCGGTAAAGTCGCTTTTGCAGTTCAGATCTATGCTAATGTAAGGGATTTGCTGCTTCTTGGACTCCATTACCCAGAATCCACCTCCCAGCAATTTCTTTTGCTTTAAGTCATACTGAGTTCATCAAGCGAGTGTATCTATTCCCTTGTGTCCTTCCCATTCAGTGTCGGTCAACTGTTGTGTGTTTTTGTAAAATGTTTCATCATTCTGTGGTTTGGATGATTCAACTTTGTTTCACGGGAGTGATGTCACTGTCCAATCAGTCGTAGGACACTGTCTTTGACACTCCCACTGTTGCTGATTGGCAGGTTCTGTCACCGCTCGGTTGATCTTGCATATTGAATTATCTAAATCTCATCTTGTCAGCAACGCTTCGTTGGGCAATTCTTTTTTTTATTTTTGTCCAGAAAATATCCAATTTTGCATCTCCTAACCAACTTATGGTGGTACATTAAGTTTTATTTTTTCATACTAACATACATACTTTTTTTTTTAGTTTTTTCATACTAACTAGTCAATCTATTTTTTTCCCCCATACTAACTACTCATAATATTTTTTAATACAAGCTAGCTACTTTTTTTTTAAACTATCCACGTCAAAATAAGTAAAAAAATATTATAAAACACAACTTTACTGCTGAATGCCAATACTGCTAAATATCATTCTGTGGAATAGATTGCATTTGCAAAGCAGGTTTACAATACTAAGGTGAATGTTCTACACGGTTATACAAGATACTAGAAGAATCTAGAAAAAGTAAAAAAAAAAAAACAAATGTTACACTGTTAGATCAAATACTAGAAGAACCGGTTAAAGTTTAAATATTAAAAGCCAAATAAACTGTGCAGGCTTTTTGCGTTCGGAAGGTTAGTGGCTGGCCATCAGGTATACATTATTTAGCTGCGTCAGTGTCTCCTCAATGGTTGGAATCTGGATCAAGCTCATGAATCAAGTACTTGTGTCCTGCCGTCTGGGATTGCATTACTTCACGTGTGAATAGACGCACACACATACCTGTCCACTATGACAGGAGCCCTTGAGGACTCTGTTCCGATGTGGGCAGCCGTAATGTAGTTCCCCAGAGCATAAAAGGCCCTGCGGATGAGAGGTGGTTCTGAGTCAAAGCGCTGTCTGAAAGGAGCCAGACACTGGGGAGGAGACTTCAGCAGACTGGCACTCAGAGACTCCCGCAGGCCTTCTGTGAGAGTAGTTTTCCCTGGGTTCAAAACGAAACGGGATTCATCATTTCAGAACTGTGCATCACGTTTAACAGATTCTCTCCGGCCTGTGAACGCGTGTTTGACGCCTAATTTAAAGGATCAAATGAAAGAATCCGTTTCAGTACCAACCTGTGGCGTCTAGTCCTTCAATCACAATAACTGGAAAATCTCCTCGTCCATTGGCTTCCAACTGCTGGTCGACGAGATCCAGCACAGACTTGGATTCAGGGATCGTGTCAGTGCTCTGATGAAGATTGATTTAAAAAAATGCAATTTATTCATCGGTTTTATGGGCATGGAGATGAGTTAATGACACCAGGTCATTTAAATACAGACATTTAAGGAGTGTACAATAAACACAGCGTATACAGTACATAAAAAGTCACTTGTGTACTCAGTACTACCATACTGTACTTTATATATTATGATTGTGAATTGTGTTTTTGCCATTTTCAAAATGGTTTACACCAAAACAATTGGACCATACATTTTACATAAAAAAAAAACGTAACTGTAAAAAGTACAGCTGCGATGCTATTGACTGTATGAGATTGCACCCACAGTACTGTATATTTTACAAATATGAATTTGTTGGAATATTGTACAAAATAAATCGTACATTGTATGGTTACAATATGGCAATTCTAGTTGCCAGAACCGTAAAAAGCATGGTGGTGATGCTATTGGTTGTACGGGGTTGACATCCACAAAACTGTATACTTAACAGTTGTAAATTGTGGTTTTTATGGGTGATAACTGCAAGTATTCCAATAAAAAGTACAGTTCATTGTATAAATTGTATTCAAAGTGGTATGAATCGACATTTCTACCATTTGAAAATATGCAATTTCCACACTATACACTAGTCCCAGAACCAGAGGTGTCACGTAACATCAATTAAGTAATACTGAGCTTAATTATACTTTGCTTGAGAACCCACTGCCTACTTTTTACTTCCACTACTCACTTTTTAATGCAAATGTCTGTACTTTCTACGTGTTATATTTTAAAAACTAGCCACGTTACTCCTATTTCATTTCGGTTAGTTTTATTACACATATATGGTTCTTTAATGTGTAAGCATTGTAATAAAATGTTTGAATTTGTAAAATTACAACTTACGTACGTATCGTACATACAACATTTTGATATAATGGCATTATTTCCTTGCATTACGTTTACTTCAAAAAGTTTTGCCGGTACTAGCACCAGTACTTTTACTCGAGTAAAATGTTGAGCCGATAATTTTCTTCCACAGAAGTGTTTTTTAACTCTAGTAATTGTACTTCTACTTAAGTAACAATTGCGACTACTTTTGACAGCACTGCCCACAACACTAAAGACCCATACAGTACCTCCTGGAGAACTTTATAAGCCTCGTCCATGCAATAGAAGACATCAGAGTTCCTGATGTCCACTGCGGATGGATGCTGATCCTGGACCGGCGCTGGACTGATGTACTGCCTCACACTCTCGGTTTGACTGACTGGTGTCCACGGTTCCTGCCAGTAGAACTGACCATCGTTTTTGTACGAAAACACACACACTGATTGACTCTGCTGAAATGCTTTTAATACTTCCTCGCAATGGACGGACGTGGATCGCTCCCGTACGAAAAAGCCTTTGGCAAAGCTGCTTTTGACATGCGGGATGAAAGACGACGCGTCAAACACGTCACAGTCTCGCGCCAGAGATTCGGACAGCTTGTGTTTGAGTTGCGCGTGAGCTCGTGCTCTCTCGATCCGGCTGTCACCGTCAACATGCAGCGAGAAGAGTCTCCCGCCGTCCGCGAACAGTGGCCGGTGCTCCCGCCGGAGGTCGTGCGGGTCCGGGCTCAGTGTGAAGTACAGAGGCTCGGCTCGCGGGTCCAACTCGACGGAGAACAGGCGCAGGCACAGCTGGCTACGGCGAAACATGTCTGTTTTCAAACGCTGCGCAATATGTCTTCAAAAAGCCGATATGGTTTAAAGTCAACAGATCTGTATCTTGGAAACGGCGCTTATGAAGAAACGAAAGTGAACTGGAAAACGAAAGTAAAGCAGCGCTGGACACTTACGTCACTCGAGGGCGCGCGCGAGCTCAACTTCTGTTGCGATCGAATGTTATTTAAAGAGACGTACGGACGTAACGGATGGCAATATTTTTCCAACAATAAACCACACCGTGATCTAAACAACACATTAAATCGGCATACTTTATTAAATCGATATGCGTTAGCGTTACTAATATTCAATTGTCAATGTACTTTTTTATGCGATTTTTAATGTGACATTTTGGATATTTGAATCTTCATTTGATTCTAAATGCTGTATACGCATGTTTAAGTACAGTAACAACACGTTATTACCACATTTACTGTATATACGTCAAAGAAAGCTTAAAACGACGAAATACCTCACGATACTTCTTTCTGAAAGCTCAAAGAGTTAACCGACCACAATTAACTTATGTCAACTTTATATTAACATACAAGTGTTGAATGACTTGTTAAGTATTGTTGTCAATGTTTACACACACAAATACATATAAGGTCGCCCTACTAGAAAACCTAAGATAAGATTAGAAAACCTTACTGAAAATTATTTTTTGCAAAAGACTAATGACTAAAAGCATGTTACAGGAAGTCGTCAACGTCAAATCTAAAACAGTTTATAACAGAGATAATAACATATAAAAGTAAACGTGCAAAGAAGTGTTGTGTTGTATCTTGTATTACGGTTTGATTTGAATACAAAGGTCGCCTTCGAATTTCTTGTTCAACCGCATTTTTGTGGATTAAACGAGTGAGCATCCACCTATTTATGTGAAACAGCTGACTGAACGTTTTTTCTTTCGGTTTCGAGCCTTCTCTTGAAAAAAGAAACTCACAGCAGATCACGCGATTATAAAAGAGGAGGCTGATCTCCAAGCAACATTTGACTCGATCCATCAGCATGGTCACAATAAACCAAGTCGGGTTTGCCAGAATGCTGGAGCGCTTCAGTCTTAAAGCCGTCAGGAGCTTCTTCTCATCCCTGTTGAGGTGGATCTCATTACTGGTCTATAAAGAACATGTCCATCAATCAGCTGTTGGAGGGATCGGTCCCCCGAAGACGCGAGGAGCCGAGGAACCTGCGGGGCAGAAGACTATTCCAAGAAGCGTAAATTATCATTTTACCCGGCAGTGCAACTACAAATGTGGATTCTGCTTTCACACCGCGAAGACCTCTTTCGTCTTGCCCCTGGAAGAGGCAAAGAGAGGCTTGGAACTTTTAAAAGAAGCAGGTAATTTTACACGTCTGCTTGTTAAATTAAATTATCGGAGATATGAATCGTTTATAATCAATATGCTATCAGACAAAATCAATATGCAATCAATATGCTGACAGTTTGTGAACTTTACACATCAACTTCTAGTAGAACAGCTTAGACAAAATACATCGTCGTCACGTACAGATAAGTTTAAAAACACCGCAGCTCCAGGAATCCGTTTAATTAATGATAGCATTTTTAATGTCGCTTGAGAAATTAAGAAATCATATAGGGCCAACAATCTGCCCCTGTCAGCAGATCGCGACTTTTGACGATTTTAAAACGATTTCGCGAGATGATCAGGTTAAAAAAAGAAGACCGCTTATGACTTTCTATTAACTACTTAGGAATGGAAAAAATCAATTTTTCCGGAGGGGAGCCCTTCATGCACGACAGGGGAACTTATCTGGGTGAACTGGTGCTTTTCTGCAAACAGACGCTGCGGCTGCCGAGCGTCAGCATTGTCAGCAACGGCAGCCTAATCAAGGAAAGATGGTTTGAAAAATACGGTAAGTCCCGTTACTGACCGGCAGAGGGAAGCAAAGACTAGAATAAGAAATAGGACTTGACAACCTAGATATCCAGCTAAAGTCTTAATCTTCAACCACAACACAGCAAAAATATATATATATATTATTTGAATTTATTGTTTTCATACCGTTATATATATATATATATATATATATATGTGTGTGTGTGCGTGTGTGTGTGTGTGTGTGTGTGTGTGTGTGTGTGTGTGTGTGTGTAACAATAACAAATACTTTTTTTATTACCAATAACACACACACACAAATAGATTCACCTAATTGTTTTTCTCTGCAGGTGCCGATTTGGACATTTTGGCCGTTTCTTGTGATAGTTTTAATGAAGACA
The DNA here is from genome assembly GCA_017309775.1 of Paedocypris sp. Pulau Singkep. Lineage (NCBI taxonomy): Eukaryota > Metazoa > Chordata > Actinopteri > Cypriniformes > Paedocypris > Paedocypris sp. Pulau Singkep. The sequence continues at coordinate 2,743,682 of MU204241.1, forward strand.
CCAATAAAGTAATTGGTCGAGGTCAAGGGACAAAGAGTCATTTGGACAACCTGCATAAAGTTCAGAACTGGTGCCACAAGTATAAGGTGGCTTTTAAAATCAACTCAGTTATCAACACCTTCAATGTGGATGAAGATATGAGAGAGCAAATCACTGCTCTAAACCCTGTGCGCTGGAAGGTGAGTTAGTGTAAGGTCTCTGTCACTTAGTGTGATTCAACATATAGATGTCATTTACACACAGGTCTTCCAGTGTCTATTAATTGAAGGGGAAAATGTTGGTGAAAATAGTCTCCGGGAAGCAGAGAAATTTGTCATCACTGACCAGCAGTTTCAAGAGTTTCTGGATCTTCACCGGGATGTAAGGTGTCTAGTCCCAGAATCTAATCAAAAGGTGATTTGTTTTTTTCTATTGTTTGCTATGGTTTTTATAATAATTATATTATATTTTTATAATCAAATATTGTATATATTGTTGTGTGTATGTATGTGCACACACACACACACGGATATTATATATGCATTATGCACATATAAGCATGATAGTACTATACTGTGTTTTATAATAATTATATTAAAATACATTTTTAAAGCAATTTTCAGTCTGAATTGTCACACACAATAAAATGGAAAAAAAATGTAGACATGGGTATAATTATTTCAAAATTATCTTAAATAATTTCTTGTATTTTCCAAACAGATGAGAGACTCCTACCTGATTCTTGATGAATATGTATGCAAATATTTAATTACTATGTCATTAATATTTTAATTGCCATGTAAATATTTTATTTCACCATTGTTTTTTTCTTTGCTGTCTTGTTCCCTATTAAATTACTAATTATTAGTTCACTCTTTCTACCCTTGTTTTTTCTTACTATTACTTTATTGGCTGCTCCATTTTTCCCTATAGATTTGTTAGCTACTTATTCTTTTTATTTTTTTTAATTGTTGTGTCATTTTGCTTTTTGAAAAGTGTTTTGCATTTATGGTGTAATATTTTGCCCCTCAAAGCATTCATTTATTTTGATTCGTAGAATAAAAGCCCTTGTTCCTTCCTGATAATCCTATTCAAATATTAAATTAAAAAGTATTTTATCCATGCTAAATATCCCTATCCCTATTATAAATAAGCTCTTATTGTTTCATCACTAATGTTGTAGATGCGCTTCTTGGACTGCACAGAGGGAAGAAAAGACCCATCAAAGTCCATCCTTGATGTTGGTGTGGACGAAGCCATCAAGTTTAGTGGATTTGATGAGAAAATGTTTCTCATGCGAGGAGGGAAATATGTGTGGAGCAAAGCAGATATGAAACTGGAATGGTGATTCACTCTGTGAATTGTATATCTCTTAAATCAGTATGTATATAATGCTAAATTATAGATAATATACATATATATTTATATAACATATAATAATAACATATTATTCAAGATTATCACATATATGTACTGGTTTGTTTAACTATTTCTTAAAAAAACATTTGTATAAAAAACTACATTTGTATTTCTGTCAATAATGAAGATCAATTTCTGTATTTCTTTTAGTTTGAATTTGTGATGTGTTTGTATGCTGTTTTACATTGATATTTTAATCTGCACAAAAGTTTAGGTTTAAATTCCATCGATTTTTATTACAAGCTTGCAATATTACAAGCAAACACCCTCAGCTACAGAATTTATCCGAATTCGATTTATGCTCCGTTGCCATTTTCTGCCAATGCATTGAGATTTTAAAAATTCTACAAAAACAACTAATTTCACTAGTGTATTTATATCCAGTATTTGGCAATATGTGTAAGTTATTGTGAACATAAATCTGAATTAAATTTCAAATAGCCTGCAGTTTAAGAATACTGTTATCTTAAACTTACAGAACATCTGCCGTTAAAATGACTGGTGTGGCACAAATATGTCACATAAACTCATCCAGGCAATTTGACTAATAAAACAGAGCGATAATAAAACCACGCACTCCAAAGTCCGACGTTAATGACGTCATCGATAACTCCAGCAAGTGAGTTGATTAGCACTGATCCGAATGCCTCCCTATTATATTTGAAAATAACATACCGGTGTATTAAGTAATGCATGTTAATTATGAAATAAAGTATTCGTTCAGACAAGCAAGTTTCACGTTTTGTTTGCAAAATGCATATATTTATGCGTTCAAAAATTTCCCCTATACAGTAGTGGGATTAATAAAGTCTATGTTATCTAATTTGCAAATTACGGATCCTATCGCATCATTACCAATTGTTGTATATAATTAATCGAGCGTTTTGAGGAAAATAAATTTTTTTTTAAATATTTTTTTATTTTTTTTAATTATTTTTAATTACAAAACCATGTCAAGTTATCAACAGGGTTGGTTTTGGAGCGTCGTTGCGCGTGTCGTCCTTTAGGGGGCGCGCACGCGACGACTTGGTTTCACAGACATATATAGACTGACAAACAGAGATGCGCTGTCTGTGCAACGCAGCACTAGGAAATACTCGCACTAATGGCGTCTTCACAACACGTCCGACGGACCAGCTGATTCTGGCGTTTACATGCAAAACTACGTGAAGACATAAGGTAAAACGAGGCAGCGTCGAACAAATCCAAGCAGTTTCTCTTCCTTCCGCCAACAGCTCTCCCTGTTGTCGCTATCTGTGTGTGGACTTATTGCAGAGGTTTGTGCTGCTCGTTTTTAGGCATAAAACGTCCATCGGTCGGCAAACTATTGTGTGACGCGATCTTTAATCAGCCTCTGTTTGCAAAGCCTTGCGATCTACGCTACCGTGTAACGCCGAGCGCGACTTTTCCGCGCTCTCGATACGTGTCGTTGACCGTGTAAGATGGCTGTTTACTATTACTATATCATCGCATCGGTGACTGGTTTTACGCGGTTGTTTTGTAGTTCGCGAACCGGTGAGGAACCTACGTGGTCTTGTTCTAGACCGGGGCCCGTCGATGCTGAGGAGGTGTGACGGCATTTGCTGTAGGACAAAAAGTTTCTTGGCTCAAAGGAGCTGTTGTGTATTTTGGAGGGAGGATGTAGTTCAGTTTCTCAACGGAAGGTCTTGAGTAGTGATGCCCAGCATAACGCCCGCGGGCCGTGAAGAGTTCACACTGTTTGTTCACATACGTACGTGTTTGTGACTTTGGAGGCTCGTGACTGCTAATATTAGAATAATTTTAAGTCTGAATGATCCGTGAAGGACATGAGAAAAGAATGTCAACCACAGTTGTGTTGAACTGTCACTGGGGAACTTTAAAATGTACAAACACTATGTTTATGAGAAGGCAAAACATGGGTTTGGTCTTGAACTTCAAAACATGGACCGGTCTTGCATTATTTGCGATCATCATCATTCTATGCAGGGGATGATGTGAAAAATCTCAAGCCAAACATTTTCTAACTAGTTCTGCCACTGCAGCGTTCACACTAATAAAATACACATTACGCCAGTCTGACAATTATTGATTTGTATTTTTCTCAAGTTTCATCAACTAGACTGGTTCTAAATATCCATGTAAAAAAAATTTCTATACGCTGTGGCCTGCGACATTCACAGCAAAGTCGGGTTAATGGGGGAAAAAAGTAAGGAAACCCGTTAAACAGCAGGCTTGCAACGTGGATGAAAACGGATGAAAAAGGTTGATTTAGGATTCATGGAGATATTTACGTGGTTGTTTTGCACCGCCAAACACATTGCAATTCACATTTTATGTCATTAAAATACACGGAGAGCCTTATTTTGATGAACAGTACGTGATCCTCATTTTAAAATCACACTTTGGAATCAGAATTGGTGGGCAGAGCCTCTTTCTGATGTTTACACCAGGATGATAACAATTTTAATATTATTGTTGGTGGCTTAATGGGTGGGACTGTCTTGTCACGGAAATCACATTTGAGACCCGGTCAGGGCTTTGCTGTTTCAAGATGCATGTTTGACTGTGCTTGCATGGGTTTCCTCTGGGTGTTCAGTTATCTCTCGCACTCGAAAATCACGTTCAGGAAAAGTGGAGTCTAAACTATTAGCCATAAGTGTGTGTGAATGTGTGAGTCCAACTCTGTGATTGGCTCCACCAATCCAGGCCGCCATCTGGCTCAGAGTGACTGGGATTGGCTCCTGCTCCTTGTGACTCAGAAATGTAGAAGTTTTTTTGTTGTTGTTGCTAATTTCTAGATTGATTCAGATTCTGTTGGCAACATTTTCCTGTTTCTTTCTATGTTAAAATACAGAATATGAAAGTAACAGCATCTGGTGTTACATAAAGCACATGTAATATTTTAAACAAACCTAGACACTTACAGAATGTTTAAATATACATATGATCAGAACTGTTCTGACTTAAAGAAAATGTTCTAACATAAATATTTCCCTAACTATTTCTTTATAAACATTAATAAATAACAAAATACTATACATTTCATATTTATTGTTTCATATAATCATATATAATGTCATATATATATAATGCAGTCTAAGACAAATTCAGTAAAAATGTTTTAATTTGTAAATGTTCTATTTAGTTTTTATTTTCATTTTTTTCCCTTTGCCCCCAATTCATTGGACAACAATTTCCTGTTGCAAAAAATGTCCAGTCCAAAAACCTCAAACATCGTGTGATTTGTGTGATTTCCTTCCATCTGATTTCCAAACCACTTTTTCATTTCTGGGTCACATGGAGCTAGACCAGTACTTTGGGTCTTATGGCCAAATTCAATTTGGATTTAATTGAAAGCAGTACATTTTTAATCCGAATTATTTTATTTAAATGTTTATTTTGAATAATTATAAACTCCCATGTTTCTGATATAAACCGACACATAGCTTGTTTAGCATCTCGCCGTTCTGTTTTCAAGATGTTTGCTGCAGTTAAGATAGAAAGGCTTTATCTCTGTGAGCCGTGAGTTAATTTTTTTTCTTGTTTTCAAAGTTGTCTGCAAATATTTGGCACAGTTTGAAAAGTTTCAGTTCAGTCTCTTCGGTGTACATGTCGAATTTGTCATAAATTATAATTTTGCTTCAGTTTGTGCTTCTTCAGGCTGGACCGTGTTTGCGGGCTAAAGGTCCATCACCAAGGGAGGAGTGTATTTGACTTTGACAAATAAGAGCAATGTTCCCTGTGCTGTTTGGAATGGAAGTGAATCAACTGAAAACTTCGCCAATCCAGGAAGATAACATGTTTTTGTAACGTTTACAAAAACCAGAGGCTTAGGAAGCAGATCTTATGCTTTTTAGTTTTCATTAAAAGGGTGTTTATCAGGTAAGACTTATCAAAGAGTGGGTTTTAATGCGCTCTGTTGATTTCGGAGTGTGTGTTATTATAATGGACTCTATTAGTCTGTCACATGGAGATGCAGCCAATCACTGAATCTGTGGGCCTGAAGTTTGGGACACACCCTGGGTTGATGGCCAACCACAGAGCGGGATACACACATTCACACTCTCACTCACACCAGGGAAATTTTCACAACCAAACTCCGTTTCTCCTGTTTTTGGACTGTGGCATGAAACCTGAGACCCAGAGGAAACACACGCGACTTGAACTTGGATTTTGAAACGGTTTCTTATTACTGTGAGGCAACAGCACTACCCACTACACTTTTTACACACCTCAAGGAAAGTTACTAAAAATAATATTTGTACGGAATTTTTCAAGAAAGACAGTATTCGTGTTAATGGCTGTATACATATACTTTATATAAAATCAAATGTCCATGAAGCCATTTGCTGTTCACATGTCTGAGTATACGGAAACGCTTCTTGAACCAGCAAAATATATTTTTAGACATTAAAATGGCCTTGCCTGACCTTTTCAACACCCACACGCTTCTATTTGATGCAGCATATGCATTACCGAGCACTTAAAACTGTTAAAAGATGGCAGTGGAGGTCTAGAGATGAAAGAGCCATTTTGCAATTTAATTATAAGAGACAGTATGGCAACAGTCTGTTAGCTCCAGAACTCTTTGCAATGCCAACTGTACTGAATAATTCATGCCATCAACCTTTTTAATCATATATATAATATTGATTTCTTTTTGCTGGCTTTTTTTTGGCATCAAAGACGTTGGCTTTGGGTTTTATTTCTTTTCGAAGCGAGCCAGGATTTGCCAGGATTGATCTGAACCGCACCTTGTTTTCTCTGTTAGTCAGGCTTCATCTCTATCATGGATGTCAGAAGCTGCATTGTTGCCCCGAGTGAGCGCAGTAAATGCGCAGTACCGAAGGTGACCTCATCCAGCTTCATGTGAGTTCACTCGCAAGAAGCAACAGCTTTGTGTGTAAGATCAGAGGAGTGACACAATAAACGTCTTTCCTACAATTTCGGCTCATTATTATTAAAAATGATATAGCATAATAAGTTTCCTTGCTAAATCACGCAGAGTGGTTAAAACTGAGATTCGGACACTTAATTACACACTTATACACAATTTACACTTTATACACTTCATTACACACACTTTTCACATTTTTTTAAAACGATCCCAAAGTTCAAAACTTTGTTTAAAAAAAGTTGATTATTAAAAAATGAAAGCAAAAGTAAAAGCCCTTTTTCAGGCTCAAACATTTGTCTGAGAAATACAAAAGATGGATGGATGGATAGATGGATGGATTGATTGATTCCTGCATTATAGAGATGCAAAAGGACATTTGTTTCCAAAATAAGTCTGTCTTGTCCATATTAAAGCTTATTTAGGCTTCGATATCCTGTCCTTGATGATTGCTGGACTTTTTAGGCATCTTCTTTTTTCTTGCTATAATTGACGTCATCACAGGCAAAAATTTCACAAGGCATTTTCACAAGTATAATATGGGTGTCAAAAAATGAGTCATGGCATGAAGATTGATTAACAGTGATCCACTGCCAATCAGGACGCAGAACACAGTACGCTGTAGAATAATTAAAGAAAAGCAAAAAAAAAAAATTGCAGAACTGCCAGGTGGCGAAAGATGATTTGCGTTTTAACGAGGGAACGCTGTACAAAAAACACATAATTACGCGTTTTGTAGCAAACTTAGTTAGAACCATTTGGGATGTGCACACCCTTCTGCTAGAGTTGACATATAGCTGCAAAAAGAAATGAACACGGAGTGAATCGGTGGTTATAAAGCGGGCTGGAGGTGGAACAGGACCACCTGTTCCTCTGGCTTTTGTAATGTCATGGTGTAACCTAGATAAATAAGCGGTGCGGATAGATGGATTCTTTGCTTTTTTTTTTTTAAAACAGCCTGGCATATCGGTGTGATGAGTGTCATTGATTGATTGATCATTTTTTTTCATCCATTTTCTCAGTCGGATCCCACTCAAAGCTTGACATCTCCCATCATCATCAAGCATTGCCACATGTGATGGTATGATTTCATTTGCATGTTAATAACCTGATGGCAACTCTACAGGCACAGGAGATTGCAAATGTATAGGAAGCTGTGCCTTATTTTCTTTCCTTTACATCTACCACCATGGAAACGGTGAGAAGGTAGTTTAATTTTCTTATCGTATTGCTTCAATACGATCTATTTTTGTTGCGTATTGATAGTTTCTGTTTTTGAGTTCTGAATTGAATGTTATAAGATTGAACTTCTTAAAACTCACATTACTCACAGTTTTATAAATGTAATAATTTAAACTTTTCTCACGTTCTTACCAAAGCTTAAACGCATTTATACAGAATCATTTTTTATAAATAATTTAATACATTTTTGTTACTAAATGGCACTACTTATTTTACGCATTTTTATCCACTTTGTTTTTTACGTATTTGTGTCCATTATTCATGAACGTTTCCATTTCTGTATTATGGGGGAGCTGGTGCCAATATCTGCAACTCCTGGTCAGAAGGCGGGGCACTGGGTTAATTGAGCCAATCACAAAGTAAAACACGCATTCACAAATTATGATTTTTTTTTTGAACGCACGTTTTTGGACTGCGGATGTATTCCGGAGACCCAAAAGAAACCCTCAGGACCGGGATGAACTTGACTCTATACCATGTCCTCCTCGCTGGATTTTTGTTTAAATTATGTCTGCAATTCTTTTATAATTTGTACTTATTATTAATTAGCTATTTTACAATAGGCGCTGTTCTTCATAATACCTTTTTGTTCATAACTGAAACATTAATGTGATCAAATTTGTATTTTTTGCTTTAATTGACTAATTTACAAAACCATTTATTTAATAACCAATTTTCAATTAATGACTACACAATCAAAAAAAAAACATATAGTAATGTTGCTTTCACGGAATATCACTTGTTTATTCTACAATTTTATTAAAGAAGAACCTGGATCCCAAGGCTTGTGTGGAGTGAGAGGTCTCGTTAGGTTTCATTGACATTTATTTACACATGGTGTTAACATTTTTTTCCTTCACTTACTAGATGTTTAGAAAACAAGCATGATGTTGTCTAAGTCACGTAGACATACCAGACAGATAAATAACCGTGGAAGTACCAGACAGAAGAATGACCGCGACACACTAATAGACTATACAAGTGAAGACTGGACTTAGGCACTGGAGATGTGGACTCAGGTGGTGATGGGAACCCTGGAGGAGACCTTCTAATGACAAGAACAAGGTGGATTAGTAACAGCTATCAGCTTCAATGGTGTTCTGTGTGTGTCAATCTCAGACCAGATGGAGTGTGACTGTGAACGTGGTGTTCGAATTAGTCCGTGGAAACAGGTCGAGGTGTTAGAAATGAGAAGATTGGAATCTGATGACAGTGGTGGTGCCTGGCGTTTCCATTTCTCACTGTTTTACTGTTCCTCTTGATGGTCGCCAGTCCTCAGTCACCATGGAAAGTGTTTCTCTTATTCTGAGAAGATGGCCGTCAGAAGCTCTCGTAGCTGCAGGATGTCTAATCTCAACACATCTGCAAAGTTGTTGTTACTTCAGGATGTTTGAGAACTCGCCCTACTGTTGCTTAACTTCATTTTTCGACTTGTTTGTACTGGCCTGGTGCGCAGCAATCATTCTGGGATTGGTTGTGATATATCTTGGTGGTGGTTGTTGTTCCAAATAGTTTTAATTACGGTCTAGAATTACAGCAGCTCTCAATAATATTTTCTAAACGGCTTTGACAGAATGGTCAGAAACTCTTGTTTGAAATGGCAATTAAATAAAACTAACCAGTTTCTACAAAAGTATGGTCTGATTGTATGACCATAATTGGAATTAATTAATTAAGTAAAATTTAATTAACTGCAATTAATTAAAATGACGAATGAAATGGTATTTTGTCAATATAAATTCCACAGTCTATTTTCAAAACTTTTTTCACACATATTACATCGGATTATACGGTGCACGAAGCAAAACAAAATATTTTTTGAAACTACTGACGTTTTTCTTGAGTTTTATGGTTTTTGCCATTTTTGATAAGAAGTGATTTTCGCCACCTTTCTTTTAAACTTTTTAGTCTTAATCAATGTCAAGTGGTTGGAGTTCTTTGGTTAATCCACCCAGCAAGAGTTCTGGAATTAGGAATTAGTTTACATCAAATGGGTTTGACCAACATCTGTATTGGGGAAATGGCCAGGTTTGGCCAAATATCGAATCGAAAATGTGTAGAACAAAGAACAAAAAAAAAACTGGCAAGCTAAAATAATATCAAAACTTTCATGGCGACTTCTTGTCAGTAACAAGTGCACTATCGGACAGCAGTGGTTCAAATTAGTACTAGTGACTGATGACAAGGCTTAAATGCTAATTTGGCTTGCCACAGCTCACTCTTCTTCTCTGTGTCAAGTATTACTCTGCGATTAGCTGTTCCTCTTAGTTCTTCATTCTGACAGATTTTCAGGGGGAAAAAATGCTCACTAAGCACAGCAACGCACAAGGTGCACTGAAATATAGGACAAAAAAAATGTCTTGAAAGAAAAGTGTGTCTTACAAAATGTACATTAGTTTAGTTTAACATTAAAATTGTATCACTTATTAATTTTTGCTCAAAACTGTAATAAGTTTACAAGTGAAGCAAGTAAAATAAGGGAATCTGTCAATGTTGGCCACTAGGGGCCTTATCAAAATCACGCTGTGCATTTCACCATCCAGTGAAGTTACCCACACAAACCTGGAGCAGTGGGCAGCCTTAAGCCATGGTGCCCGGGGGACATTTACACTATTAATGTTCCAACTCTGGAACCCCAAGGCTTAATTAAAGGTGCTCAGATTATTCATTCAGATGAATCTTGGATTTGTGAAACCAACCCTGAAAATGCAGTTAACATGCTTCTTAAACTGTTGCAGATGGAAAAAGTCATTGGTTATTTTCTTGAATAGGTTGAAAAGGATGAGCAGTGGGCTGCACAAATGCCGTAAAATGGCCAGACTATAGTCGAATGCTTTTATCGTCTTCATCGGTACCATTTTTATCCTGAACTTTTCTCCAACCTGTATGGTGATTTGTTACAAGTCATTTGGCATTGGCTCTTTTGTGTGGAGGTGTAATGAGGCTACGGTTTTTGACAGGAAGCCAGGAATGACCTTTACAGAACGACAGACCAAGTGCTGACGTACCACCAGCCAGCAGTCAGAGACCAGCCTTGATGAAGATCCGGCAGCCAGGGACAGTACGATATGTTCTCACATTACCTTCAGTTTCACCACTTTAGAAAGTCGGAGGTAGTTTGACCTTGTGCGAGGGAATCGACTTAGTCTTATCTTTCATTTTTATAGTCACAACAGAATTTATCCAGTGTCGTGACGCGTTCTCCTCACCAATTCTTTTCAAGTCGGGTAACAAATCAGTGGAGCTTCTAAAAATAAACATTTATTTATTAATTTTGCAATTCCAGCAACAATTGCATCGTTGTAATCTTCTTTTTCATTGTAGCTTGAAACTTTGATTCGTTGTCAATGGATACAAATCCTTTGAATTTTTTGTTTTGTCAGTGTGTTACAGTTTCTTTTAACATTCTCTCTTTCAATCGGCAGAATTTGACGGCTAAAATTCAATGATAACAGAATTAAGTTCTTCCATAATTACGCGGTGGACCAATGATCAGAATCGACGTGTGTGTGCGCGCACATACGTGTATATAGGACAACCAATAAAAAGTAGAGTGTGTTAAAGTCCACTGTGGTTTGTCACTGACCAATTGTTGCATTGAATTGTGTATAATAGTATGGTTCATGGACACTGACCCTCACAAGACCCCCGACACCACAGCTTAAGGCTGCCCACTGCTCTGGTTTTGTGTGTGTTCCTTTCATTGTGTTTGTGTAGCTTAACTGGTTGCAGAGCACCATTTCAATACAGGCCCTAGTGGCCATATTGACAAACTCACTCACTTTACTTGACTTAGTGATTGTGATTTCTTGTTGCTGTAAAGGAGGCAGAACTGAGAATGAATCATTTCATCTTTGCTTTTCAGTGACGTTTGACTTGACACCACAGCTTCTCTATAAAGTTGAGCAAGAGAACATTGCGTTCTCGCTTGTGAAGGTCAGAATGAAGATACACCAATATAGTGAAATATTAACGCTTCTGCACTCTTCTTCACTCTATTCTTGTGAGAATCTCTCCCGCAGGAAGTAAATAATAATGGAGGGGGATGATTCTATCCAAGCTATCTGTCTGTGAATCATCTTGGCAGTTGATTCAGATTGTGGATACATGTGGATTCAGATTCACATTCAAGCCGAACGACTGAATGCTGTGGTGTTGTCTGAGAGGAAATTCTTAGAGAGCGTTTTCAGCGCATTCCGGGTTGACGTCCAATAAACAACAGCTCTGCTAAATGTCATCCCTGATGTTTTCTTTGTGCCGCATGAGATGAATAAAGAGTCGTCCTCGGCACAGACATTAATGAGGATGAGGTGGCAGACCGAGCGGCGGAGATGAATCGATGCTGATGAGGGAGATGAGTTGTGACAGGTTGAAGGAAGAGTGATGTGAAGTCTGTGAGCTCGGCTCTAGATCCAAGACTCTGCACTATTACACTATCAGCTTATCATTTCTTCTCCTCATTAGCAAACCAAACCATATTGTACAGCTTGCTGTTAGCGATTCTAAAGCGATTCTCTTTGACTCAATTCATATCTGATAAGCATCAATTCTGACTATCATTTTGGATGCTTTTTCTGAGCACGTTGGGTTTCAAAATGCACATCCAACTCAGTTGTTCACCTACTCTCTTGTTTTCGGACCCATGGAGGAAGCCGGAGACCCAGAGGAAACCCACACATGCATGGACATGGAGCTTAGGTCTTCCTTGCTGTGAACCAACAGCGCAACCCACTAGCACAACTGTGCTGTCTTTCATTATTAATGTATTTGAACATATGTCTCTTCTCCTATAGAGGAAAATATTTTAATATTTTAAATAATATTAAGATAGATAAGAAATCGCATGGTTAACAGTAATGGGCGCCAAAAGTAAACATAGCGTACAGAATACAAGATAAGATCACATGGTCCAGTTGTGTATGTATCCATGTATCCATGTTGTCCATGTATATCAAGTGTATAGATGCTTTTATTTTTTGTATTTATTTTATTAGTACTTTATATTCATTTTATTGACATTTTATGTTACATTTGTATATTTTATTATTGAGTAATTGTATATTACCTTCAATTCATGTCTGGATTTTGTCTGGATCATATCTGGTGAAAATTCTGTATTTTAAAGCGGGCAATACATGTAAACACAAATGGTGACGCAATGCTAACAGATTAATTTGAGTATAATAAATCTGACGCTGCTGTAAATCTTTTCATTGTTCCTTGTTCGTTTAGCTCTTGAAGGGAATGAGACGCGTATCAGGAAGTGATCACACCAAGTTAAGCTGAAGTGTTTGGTGGATCACAGTGTAACTCCGTAAAACACTTGTGTAACGTACAAAAAACCATCGTACGTACCTAAAAAAAAAAAAAAAATGTTGGGATTGCCTTGTAAAACAAATGTGATCTTTCATTTCCAGATATTTTGCACTTGTTATGGTGCTTGAATTTCTGTTCAAAGGTCATGTAATATTACCGCTATATACCATGGATGGATGGATGGATGTGAAATTTCCCCGCTGTGGGACTAATAAAGGATTTTTCAATTCAATTCAATTCAATAGATAGATATTACTCATCCATACATGCATACACAGCACACACGTATACTGTATGTACACGCACACACCATCCCTCTTTAGCTTGAGAAACTTGCCATTCACGCCAAACATTGAGCGCTGTGCTGGAAAACAAGTGGCTGAACTGTTTTTGCTAAAATTCTATTTCAAATCCACACTGTGAGACAAAATGACATTTCCACTCAAGTTCTCCTCCAGCATCAAAAGAAAACCGGCCGAATCTCTCCAGCCTGTCGTCCTCCTCCATTAAAGCCGGTCACTTTCAAGCGCGTCTGGCAAAAGCACTTCATACCCAGACTTCAAGCTGCATAATTTAAACGCCGCTAAATGTATTTGACCCTTTCAGCACTCTCGCAGACCTTCTCCATAAGAAATCGTGGTAATTAAATGTGCATTTAGAGAACGGGATGGCGAGATGAGCCATTACGGAAGCAATGGTGGTGGCAGCAGGGCTCGGCACTTCAGATTGGCAGTTTTGTTTGTTTTCCTGCGTGGAAGTGTGCAGACCTTCTAATAGATCTCTTCTGCTTCTGTGTCTTCTCAGCTCTGCAGCAGACACCATGACCACCGCTAGATATAGACCCACCTGGGATTTGGCCCTGGACCCGCTGGTGTCTTGCAAGCTCTGCCTGGGAGAGTTTCCTTTGGAGCAGATGACCACCATCACTCAGTGCCAGTGCGTCTTCTGCACCCTGGTGAGTAGCATGGAAAGCAAGGTTCCAAGCCAAACAAATTCAAGCTTTTAGATGAATTTTTCAAATGGACGTTTTGAACCCAATTGTAAACAAAAAACTCAGCTATGGTTTTGATAACCGAAAGAATCAAGTTGTTTTTATCAGATGTAGAATAGGACACTCCAGACTCACACATTCATATTTATTTCACAAACCATGTTGTGATCGATGTGGGAATATACTGTCTCTAAAGCATATTTTAATTGACTGTGATCGATTGTGTGATATTAGACAACGGTTTCATTCAGAAAATGTTTTAACGGATGTTTTTAAGAACGTTTTACCACCAAAGATTTTACAATTTTTATCATGAAAGATTGTATCTAATTTGTTGAAGTCATTTTGAAAAGTTGTGTATTTTATTGCTATTCATCAACTGTGATAGAGATGTATTGATTACTAAAGAGTAAAATTGTCAAATACCATGTTGCCATTAATATAGCCATTGAAGCTAAAGATGACGTAAAAAATCAAACAAACAAATGGAGGTTTTTCTAGAAGGATTAGAATAAACTGCAGAGCAACCTGTTGTCGTGATTTTCTTTTGAATCAAAGTGCAGGTTTTGACATGCTTGTCAGATCAATAATGCAAGATGTAATGTGGATTGAGAATCTGTGCACCAGAAAGAGTCAAGATTCCAAATTGCGTAGATTAGGAATGAATGGGATGTTTTGGTGTGTACTATTTCATTAATCGTTGACTGGTCTGTGGCTTTTGGATTATATTTGTTTCATATTAGCGTAGGGAACAATAATGCGGCCCAAATTTGAATAGATTTTTTGGAAAACAATTTGAAGCACATGGGGTTTGCTTTGACTCACAGCCATTTTAATTTGTGATTTTACACAGCCACAGCTGACAGAATTGGTCTGCTTGAGATTATAAGACTTTATCTCCTAGATTGTCGCAAAAATGCGCATCTGCATTCGATGTGTCGAGTCTGTTTCTGCGTGTCTCTGTGTTAAACTTACGCTCACATTTTGTCAGGTTTTGCGATGTGTCCAAAATGCAATTGCAAAATTTTAGAGTCTTACACCCCGTTGGTGTTTTTCATGAGGCTTTAAAATGGGTCTAAATATAGGTGTCCACCATGTTGACTGCTTGAGGTAGACGAAACGTTTCTGGCCTGCGGCGTGTTGCACAGTCTTCAAACAACACGGGAACCTACTTCTCACAGTCTGTTATTTCACTTTCCTTGCGCTGTTTCACTCTAATCTCACACGCTCGCTGAGGATTCAGGCGAGAGTTCTGTTAAAGAAGCTGCTGGTGGATTTGGGTAAAGGGAAAGTATCTTATCTGACTGTGGGAGCTCTTATCTTGGTTTTGTCTGAAATCACAAGAGACAAAACAATCTTTAAAGTGGATCATAGAATCAATTTATGGAACTATTTCTTTCTCTCTCTTTCTTTCACTCACACACACATACTCTTTTGTATATGTTTGTAAAGTCAGTATATGCATATGAATGTAGTCTGTAACTAGACTATTTATAGTTGTTAACTAGAATTATTGAATGATAGATGGATAGAGAAAAAAAATAGCTGGATGGGTGAAAAGAGGAAAACATTGACTAATTATCAATGGATCATCGATGATTGATTATATAGAAAGATTTGTTGGTTAGTAAAGCATTTTCCCCCTGTGATATTCTATTCAAGTCATGAAAGATGTTCAAGAAATCAAGAATGAAGATGTTTTCAGTTCATTACATAAGTGAATAATTCCTGCTGTCCTTCACATAATGTGCTAATTACATTTTAATTTCTTATTTATTTCCAGTGCCTGAAGCAGTACGTGGAACTTCTCATCAAAGAAGGCTTTGAAACCGCTATTAGCTGCCCAGACTCGGCATGTCCCAAGCGAGGCCAGATAGAAGAAAACGAGGTATCGACTATAATAATTCATTTTCTTTCTCTTCAGCTTCTAGTATTATGCTCCGTAATTTATCTGTTTGTACATTTACTGTGAAGTGTATGGACTGCAGAAACATTCAGTAGAAACTGTATAGTTTAGGTTCTTGCTAGGTAATTGCTTTATTTATCTCTCTACGAAATTCTAGATGTTCTAGAATTACCAAAGGACATCTAGAACGCATCTGGAACATCTGACGCAAGATGAAACATTGCCATGGTATAGACTAACATTATGTAGAGCTCTGTTGAAACCAACCAGAGTTTCTGAAAAATGTTTTTTCTAGTCTGTTCTCTGATGAGGTGAAAATCAATCTGCTATTTCCTTCTTTGGAAGATTTAGCGGCAATGATTTGTGTCATGCCGGACGCGTATGCAGATCAGATTGCTTGCTACGCTCCTGAAATGCTAAGCTAGTGTATCGATCAGACTGCATTGATCATGGTTGCTTTTGTTTGTTCTCTCTCGCTCTCTTTCAGATTGAATGCATGGTGGCAACAGAGATAATGCAGAGATACAAGAAGCTGCAGTTTGAGAAGGGTAAGTGAAACGCGGGTCTGTCTGAGCATCAGATGAGGGCAATTATCCTCACAGCACGTGTGTGTCTTAATAAACGCCATTCTCACTGTCCTAGATGGCAGGCAGTGAGTAGTTATCACAAGTGAGGCTGAAACGGATGCAATGGACACATGTGCTTCCAGATGACCTTGTGCTGTTGTACAATACATGCGTTTCAGGTGGAGTCTGGTTACGTTAGTTGAAACTTTGTTTGCAAGCAAGATTTGCCTCGTCCTGTGGGTGGATGAATCAACTGATGAAGTGATGGAGTGAGTAAGGGATGGGTGGATGGATAGACAAACTGACAGATGGATTGCTGGCTTGATGGATGTTTGATAGAGAGAAGATAGATGAACAAATGGAAAGGAGGACACATAACAAATGTTTCAATCTTTTCATTTGCAAAAGCAAAACATTTTTTGTGTTTTCCCTTTCACAGAGTTCCTAAATGTAGAATGTATTGTCAAAATACTCCCATCATTTATTAAAACTGAATGAACGCATGAAGACAACTTCAAAGTCAATTCTATGAAATTGTCAAATTTATATACTAAACTGAAGCACGACTATCATTAATATTGATCATTGTTTTAAAAACACATTTCTACTGTAAATGTATACGTATTTATGCATTTGGGCTGCACTATTAATCATGGTTTTCTAAATCTGAATGTTTTACATATAGAACATAAACAATCTCACATTAGTTTTCGGGTCGAGTTGATTGATTTCCCATTTTTGTAAGTGAGCGTGTAACTGCTCACACACAGCTATACAATATTTCTGTAGTTTTTGTTTTGTCAAACTACAAATTAGACTGTAAAGTGACAACTGATCTATTTGCTATCATTACTAACAGGATCTAACCACATTTTTAAAAGATTTTCTAACATGTTCTTAAACAAACAACATTTAACTTTTAATGTATTGTGTGTGAGTTTAACAACTTATTTTGATATTTAAGTAGATATACGGATATGTTTTTTTCAATGGTTGTGACTTTGGTGGTAGGGTAGTTTCAATATCAGAACTAAAATAAAAATTGTCTGTTTGCTTGTATTAACATGAACATTCACTGATTTAAAGACACTTAAACATAATTTCCGAATCTTTGTTTTTA
Organism: Paedocypris sp. Pulau Singkep; assembly: GCA_017309775.1. Lineage (NCBI taxonomy): Eukaryota > Metazoa > Chordata > Actinopteri > Cypriniformes > Paedocypris > Paedocypris sp. Pulau Singkep. The sequence goes on from MU204241.1 coordinate 2,761,097, forward strand.
AAAAAGCCTTCACTAATGTTAAAAATAAGTATCTATAATATATTTATTATTTACTCTGTTTCAAGCCGATGATCTCTTGGAGATTAAACATCGTTGTAAATAATTATTGGGATGTGCTTGCTCAAACAGACACGTCTTTAAACCAAAAGAATAAGGAACTGTAAGGCAATATCTGCTGTCGTGTGCACATCTGATGTGGCCAGAACATCAATCTTCTTTTCATCATCTTCATCAGTAGGGAATCCCAGACTCGGCTGAGTCTTTATTAGCCTGAACCACAGGACGTGTACTTGTGTCATGTTCCTCCTGTGGATGACATGGTTTTAAAAGAAGACATTAGTGTGACAATCACTGCAGTTACGTGCAGCACTCTTCCCTAGAAGTGACTCACCGTCCTCTTTTTACATTCTTTTTATTTATTTTTCTTTTATACTTTGTGTAAAGGTGTAAAAGTACATCAACATGTTTTAGGGTTCGGCTCAAGGTGACTATTTCGTACGAGCAGAAGTGTGTTTTCAGGGGGAAAAAAATTACAGTTTTCAATAATAAGTCTAAACTCTTAAGTTTTACAGTCACACTTTATATATCGGCAGAATCAGCTTTTCCAACATAATACAACGTTTGAGCCATCATTAGTACTACTGCCAGCTTGTCACGTTTCTTTGTTAGAATAAAACCTTATAATAAACTTTTATTTAAACATTTTATGTGGTTTCTTCTACAATAACCATCAAAATAAAAAAAGTGAAGAGTACAGGGAAGTGACTATAAATTCCTTTCACATAACTGCACAGTGCTCTCGACTGGTGTTTATTATATTAATTTTATTGTAGTTATTATTTCTGTATACATACAATATCAATATACATTTGACATCTTATAACAGTGACTCAGCATTGTTTTGTATAGATGCATTGATTTTAATACAAATTTTTGTCCTTTATTGTCCTGCGTATTACTCGTAGTTCATTAAAAATATGTACGTATATGTTTTATTTATTCATTTATTTTATTTATTTTAAATCCACCAGTTCTGTTCAAATACAATGCATTTTAAATGTATTGTTTCTTTAATGCTTAACAATTGGTGTGAGGATGTAGCTTGCAGCTATATATCGTATTTTCCGGACTATAAGCCGCTACTTTTTTTTATAGGTTTTGAACCATGTGGCTTATACAATTTTTTGATAATGAAGATGAATACGGTAGATACCATTTATTTTCTCTTTTTTTCTGTCCCGTTTTAATCAGCGAAGTTGCTGCCGTGTTAAAATGCAGGTTAGGAAAGGATCCATTTAGTTACATACATGTACATTTGCAATTCAAAATCGTTCACAGAGCGGATGCGGCTTATATACAGGCGCGGCTTATAGTCCAGAAAATACTCTATATATGTATGCTCCTAGAACGGAAGCTGATAGTACACGCTTCGGCACTTGTGGCCTGCGGTGTCAGACAGAAAAGCTCAGTGTGAGCTCGATTGGTCCGTGAGAGACTCGCAGATGGAGTTTGTATCCTGACTCGACAAGATGCCCGAAATTTGCTGCAGACAGACACTGAAAGCCATCTTTCCGCCTAAAGCCGAGAGCAAAACCATATGCCACAAGCAGATCTTTCATCAGGCTTTTGAGTGAAGAGGAGACACATTAATATGGATGGTTGTTCTATAAATAATGACTGCCCAGGCTGCAGTTAAAGATTCATTCAGTCTCCTACAATGCTTGTCTGATTCAATAGGCTTGAAGGCCAGGGAGTTAAAGCCACGCTGAAGACCATTTTTGAGAATGGCACTGTTTGGACAATTGGTTGATGCCTAGAACATTCAGAATACAACTGACTACTATAGTGTTTCCTTGGAAATGAAGACATTGACCTTTGGCTTTTTTTCATTCTGTCAGAATCAAACACGTAATCTTTCACAACCGCAGCATTTCGATTTTCCACTTGAAACTGAACCATGTAATGTGTGCATTTTTTTCCTCGTTTGTTTCTTTTTAATGCTGTGTGACTTTACCAAGTAAAAAAACAAATCTAGATTTTCTATTATTATTTCAAAGACAATTCAGCTGCAACTAGTGCTTAACTGATGATTAAAGAATTCTGACAGTTCTCATATTAAATGGTTTCTGAAATATCACGTGTCTTCACGCATTAATCACCACATGTCTCGGTGCGTTGAATCGCTCCTCTGGTATTTTACTCATCCAACTGATGCTGTAACCACGGCGACCCTTCGACCTACGTCAACAGCCAGATTCCCGAAATACACTTGCAGTCCAGACATGTTTCTCTTTCCTGTTTCTTGACAGAGGTGTTGCTGGACCCCAGCCGGACCTGGTGCCCGTCGTCCACGTGCCAGGCCGTGTGCCAGCTGAGCGAGTCGGACACGACTCTTCCCCACTTAGTGCGCTGCAGCATGTGCACACACGAGTTCTGTTCGGCCTGCAAGGCCAGCTGGCACCCGGACCAAGACTGCCAAGAGAACGTTCCCATCACCTCGTTCCTACCAGGAGAGAGCAGGTATGCTTGTTGACCATTTGCGGGCCATGCATATGACCGCTAGGCCTTTAGTAGATCTCCGATTAGTAGCATTTCTAAAATATACCGTATTTACTCGCCTATAAGACGATAAGACAATTTTTTTAGACTTTGTACTCAAAATGGGGGGAACCGTCTTATAAGCGAGGTCGAATATATACAACAGAGACACAGACACTGTAATTTAATTAGCTGTCATGATATGAATTGAATATATATCATATGTATCAATATGGAAAATACAATATATCAATATGAAAAATACATCTTTCAGAAAACATACTCTCGTTTTACTGCATAACTTGTCATCATTTGATCCCATACAATCCTTCCACAGAGGGAAGAAACACAAATCAATAAAGACACGTCTGAAACCGAAATATATGAAGGCCAAAATTGAGTTTCTACTAATTTCTATTTTTTTTACTTTTCTCTCTGTTACCTGCTTTCCTTTTTTCCGTCTAATAAACGAGTCTAAACAGAATACTGACGATCTCCTAAGTGAAGTTATGGAGTCCATCTTATCAGCAAGTAAATACAGTATTTATGGTTATAAAAGCCATCTTAACTTGCACATAGAAACTCGTGTTAGGAGCTAACAATAAATAAATGCCTTCATTAAACAAACAAACAAAGGACGGACAAGTCTCCGACCACTGCGGTGCAACAATCATATGCGTGGAACCTTTATACTGGTAATAACTACACAGAACAGAACTACACAAACATGGATTTATTTGACATTAAATGCAATAATCCCATCCTGTCGGCAAACACACTGCAAAAACATGAACAATAATAATAATTCATAAAGTGGCAGGATGGTTGAGGAAAATCTTAAACGACACACCAACAATCATCTCCTGTTGTTCCTCGTACACAGTTCAATCACTCTGTTCAGATTATCTGTTCAATTCTGTCATCTCAAGATTTAATAATTGACATAAACATGCCTTGTCCAATCAACTGGTTCAAAATTAGGGACATGTCGAAAGCTTTCTTGAATCCCCAGTGAAGGTAGCTCACATCTTATTGGTTAAAGAAAAAATGGCATCTAAATGTATTATGTTTTTTTTCTGAGCCTGCAAATTGTCATCTGAAGGCGAGTGCGGGCAGTTTTGACCTTTACCTGCATGGTAACAAATGATGAGGTGTGATTGGAAAGCATTGAAAGGAAGACGGCAGACCATTTGTATACATTTAAGATGTTTCCATGGGCAAAATATAATCAACATCTGTTTGTAATTCATATTCTTGGCCTTCAGAGAAGGCTCTGCAGGCCCTGATGATCCTCCACTGCTGTTAATGCTTCTCAATCCCTCCTGATTCCGTGTCGCTTTGCCCCTCCGAACTCCATCATTTCTCTAGTCGGCAGGTGATCACAGCTGTCAGGATGAGGCATGAACTACTCCGTGATGTCGGATGCTAGTCGACACCAGATTTGAAACGAACTCCATTGATCCGTCTCTCCGCACCGCTGAACACACTCATCATTCAGTCCAGAAATGGATCCACAGAAATTAAAGAGCGTCTTGTTCTGAGCCCCGTGAGCCAGTGACTCACACACAGGTGTTAGTTGACATTCATGTCGCACAAGCGCGAGCATCTTTGAGAAGAGCGTCTGTCGCTGGGGACGAGTAGCCCATGCAAAGCGCTTGACTCCGAAAGCAAACCGTTTTACGCTTGATGCTGAATTCTTGTTGTAGGAAATCAAAAGGCATATGGTATCACAAATCTGGCGTTAGCATACGAAACCAGGCAGTTTGGGCTTTAAAGAGCCACGTTGACCGGGATTGACTCTTAATCGTGGTTTCCAAGTTTGGATTGTGCTGTTTACAGAACACAGATTGAGTTTGACGGGCTTGGTTTTCTAATTTAGAACATTTTTTAAAGTTCACACATTTTTCTTCTATTGGTACAAAGGGATACAAAGTAAAGCTGTTATATAATGATGAAGAAAAAAAAAGTATATTTTCTCAGGTTCTCATTTATTGCGGATGAAACCAAGGTCTTGTTGCCATGATGAAGATGAATCACTGGCATCTTGTGTTTGGCAGGTTCCTTTGTTTTCATGAAATCAATTCTAAAGTGCATCAATCGAGTATTTGGAGCAAGATTTCAAAGGACTGCAAATGGAGGTTTTCACTTTAACGTTTATTAATTTTCACTTCAAAATCATGGTGACGATGGGGACAACAAACGTGTGTGTGAGGGGGGAAAATATACAAGCATTTGTAAGTGTGCAAAAGTGTGTGTGTGTTTGTGTGATA
>MU204241.1:2783581-2869450 GCA_017309775.1 Paedocypris sp. Pulau Singkep
TGTGTTCTGGTTTTGTGCTGCATTTTTGGCATTTTCGTGCTTGAATGCTTCAATGGTTGGCTGGTGTTGGCGATCTCTGCTTTGTCCTGTCTTTGTAAACAATGTATTTATTATATAATCTACAGATATTGAATTGTGTTGTGCAAGTCAAATGAATTAAAACAACACACACACACACACACACACACACACACACACACATATATATATATATATATATATATATATATATATATATATAAGGTTTTAACTGATTTTTAATCATTAAAGGTTTATTCAATTTCAACATTGTCAACAACTTGGTCTTGTTAACCAATCAAACTAATAGAAAAATCTAATTTATTTGGTCAAATGAGGTGTAAATGTCTAGAACTCCAACAACGGCTCTTGGCCGCTTTAACATCGCAGTTATATTATATTTTATTTAATCAGAATAATTCTTTTAATTATTAGCATGTCATTCATGATAATTGTTTTGTTTTTCAGGGAAAATGCATGAAACAAGTCCAGGATGTCATTGAGCGTTTATGGGACTTCATAGACAAGCTGGACATCAACACTTTTGGTAAAAATAAATCAGCGGTTCTGCCCAACATGATACAATTGGGTTGTGTTTTTACCTACTTCTCATTGTCCGTGTTCAGGGAAGTTCCTGGCCGACAACATTGTGGGTTCAGTGATCGTCTTCTCACTGGTTTTCTGGATCCCTCTCAGCATTCTGGTGCACTGTGTGGTAAGATTTATTCACCTTTATTAGTGGAAGATCTTTTGATTTTCTGATTTTCTGTCTTGTCAGCTTTCATATTTGTTCTGTTAATTATAACGAACTTCAATGTTTTTTTTTTTTTTGTCTCTGTATTCAATTATCTAAAAATCTTCACTGTAACCCAAAGAGTTTAGGTCATACAGGGGTTAGCACACTAAATATGTTTTTCTTCAAAGCTAAAAACAGAACAAGCCACCAAATAATTTCATAAAATTGATTGCTTTCATAAAATTGATTGATTTCTTAAAATAATTTAAGCTTTCATATGCAGACAAATTCTATAGTTTTTGTCACCGTGTGATCGATTTCTCTGTGCATCTATAGGACAAGAAGCTGGATCAGCAGTACGAGAATTCCAAATCCATGATGTACCCCAGCGTAAGTAGTTCCCCTTTCACAAGTACAAAATCCACTAACACTGTAAGCTCGCCCAGAATTAAAGCGTAACACGCCACACAACACCCACTAACACACTAAACCCGCACACACCGACACGAGGCACATGACTGTGGATTTTGCTCTGACCCTCGTGGAACTGCAGCAGATGCTGTTGGAGGTGTGTAGTAAGGCCGTGGACACAGGTGAGTGTGTGTGGCCGGGGTCAGGGGTCAGCGCACTAGATGTGGCCTGTCTCGTGCTGTCTGTGTCCGTGACCATTAGCCACACCAATGCTGAACTCAGTGTTTAAGTGCACGGCTTTCAAACGTAAACGTAATTGCACGTGTCCATTTATTTATTGCTTTTTTTTTGTTCTTTTGCTGCATTTATTACAACTGTAGCATGCCATGGATGGTTCACCAGACGTGATTTTGAGCATCCGTTTTGTTTTAAAACCTGTACGGTATTTTTATAAACTAAGGATTATCCAAATGCTCTGGTTCAATTATGATTACTGATTATTTAAAAAAAAAAATCAGACTTTAGAGAAATGAACCCAAATCTGTTGGAAAAATAATAATAATGACAAAACAATTCTGTGTTTTAATCAACAATCACTTGAACCAAAACCATGTATGTGATTGTTAGTACATTATATCAATAATATATTTTCATAGTTTTTTCCATCAGATTTACAGTCGTTTCCAGTTACGGATCAAGACTGGGTCATTTTGGTTCTAAAAAGCATCAGGCCAGATGTGGCGACGTTCCCTGTGTTCATCAACATACGATGAGACCGTTTGTAACGTGAAAATGGGAGTGTGGCCATTCAAAACACATACGCTAATGACCAACGATTAACTGCTGCTATGACTTTGAACTAGTTCTAATTTCATCATTTTCCATTTCAACTAGAGGAAGAAACACGACACACACAGTTCACAGAGTAAATTTCTCATAGACTTTATATCCACATGCACGCTGCTTTCTCTTAATCTCGCCTATTAGGTGGGATTTTAGTCCAAATAAGTGAGTAATAGTCAGTGTATGCGATGAAATGTGTTTTTTGATTCTTTTGGATTTGTTCTGTGTACGCGGCTGGTCTGAGGATCTACATTTGGCTATACTTGTAAATGTTAAAATAATGCATTTTCTCTTTTATTTAGCTCATTGTCAAGTCTGAATTTCGGACTAAACAAGTGAATAATAGTGTATGTAATAAAATTAGTTTTGATTCTTTTGGATTTGTTCTGTGTAAGCGGCTAGTCTGATCTAAAAATACTAAAAATAATGCAAAACTCATATTTGGCTCTTTGTCCATATTGCAGTGCATTTTCATTGTTTTTATTAAAAGAAAAAAAAAATTCAGACTTCAGAGAAATGAACCCAAATCTGTTGGAAACCAAATCATAATAATGCCTACACATAGGCAGTTCCAGAAGTGTACGTCTGCAATCAGCCCACCAGAGCAATTCTCCTGTTGTGACGTACGCGTTTATCTCTCCTCAGAGCATAGAGATGCTGAGCGCTCTGGATCAGGTCCCCCTTCGCATCCTAAAGGCCCCGCCGCAGCTTTCAGCAGCAAGCCGACCCCAGCCTCCGCAGAGCCACGAGAGCCCAGCCGGGCCGGGCAGAGCGGATCCGCTGCGAATGGACACCATCCAGGAGGACCACAGCGGAGACTCCTCTCCTCTGGAGGAAGACGACGTCCATCTAAACGACACAGCTGCCACGCCCTTCGAGGACCTTACAGGACGAGACAAGCGGCGGCTGAGGAGGCAAGCACGCATTGAAAGTAAGGAAACCGAGTGCTGATGGCTTTCACGCCACCGGGTCGAGTCGGAAACGCCGGGTTGGGTTTTATTGATGTTTTTTGTCGCCGTCTTTCTCACCCGTCTGCAAATCACTGCTTTTATTCCTACGCCAACATTCACTTTATTTGGTGCCTTTTAACAATTTCAGTAGACGTTTATTAGCGACTTTTAAACTGAAATTCATCTGCCTCGACTAAACCGATGCATGACACCGTCCTTTTGCCACTTGTTATCGATACGAAGCATATCTTGCGCCGACTGTCGTGGTCTTTTGTTGCGAAACTCTAGAAGTGCACGTTTTTGTTTTTCCTTTGAGTGTTTTCTTCTCCTCCTCTTGACTAAAACACTGGTGGTGTGACTGTGAACACACCGATGATATGAAACACGGAACTGAGAAGATGTCGGCTCATGCAGAGTCCAGATGTGCCATGAAATGTATGCAGTAAATATATATTTTGTAATTTTTTCCCCCATGTCTAGTCGTATGTACTGTATATGGATATAGAACCAGTTGATTCTGTCCTGTGTGAGTGATGAATAAACCAGATGAAATACAACAGATTTTTAAAAAAACTCATTTATTTGACCTACAGTACGTACATAAAACCATCTAGCGCCATCGTTCCTTCATCTGAATTCCACGTGAAGACCCTATTGCGACCCTTTCTAAACTGTCCATCTATCTTCAGTCTCGCAGCAGGCTGTTCTCCGGGTCGTTGGGATCCACGTCTCCCCAGTACGGCAGAATGAATGGCAGATCGCTGACTCGACTCTCTAGAAGCGACCAAACACGCTCGGCCACAAACCGGTGGCCTTCCTCGGAAAGATGCAGTCCATCCGAAAGATACACAGAGAAATCCTAAAGGAAGGGTGTTTCTCCTCATCAGGGCCAGTCAGACACATTCGCACAGTGTGTGTCTCTCTGTGTGTGTTACCTGTCGCTCCTTTTGCATTAAAGTCCAGAGGTCCAAGACGTCCACTCCACAGCGTCCCGCAGCCTGGACGCAGGCCTGGGCATACTGACCCGCGGCAGAGTTCAGCCGGTTCAGAGCAGAACCTGAACACGTGTATTTATAGCTGATGTGACCTCAGATCGGTTTACATCACACGTCGAGACTTTACACTAGGTTGCCAAACTATTGTCCAAAGCGACTTCCAGAATGAGCTATTCTTGCTCTAGGACACTTCCAGTCTGGGGATTGAACCTGCAACCACTCAGTGAACATGGATTAACTGGAATGCTGTGTGATAAACAACCAGTTCAACTTGTGGATTTGTCTAGTCAAGCACAGCTGGACCTGTGGTTAGGGAGCTGGACTTGTGACCAGAAGGTTTCAGGTTCGAGTCCCGGACCAGTCGCCACAACTGAAGTGTCCTTGAGCGAGACAAAGAACCTGATCTGATTTTTTTGTTATGTTTATTTTAGTCTGGTGAATCTCTTGCTATGGATGAAGTTATGATGCAGAACCTGATATATGCCAATATTGATAGAACGATGCATGGGTGTAATAAAACAGGATGACCGGGTGCGATGGAGGTGGACGAGCCCTGACCTTTCAGCAAACACTCTTTCTCCCAGGCAGCTTCGTGAAGCGGCGGCGGCGTGATGAAGATGATCCGATCCCGGGACACTCCGACTGTTTCCAGGTACGCGGCGATGTCACGCAAGTTCTCGGTGTATTCGTCACGGGGAACGTGCTGCTGTGGGTTGATGTCTGTGAAGAAGACCGTTAGTGCCGCGAACATGGATCCGAAGAGATAAACCAGACGCGATCACCTTCTGACGCGCAATCGTTTGCGCCGAAAAACACCGTCACCGCCGCGACGGGCTCGTCCGAGCCGGACACGACCCGGGGAAGCACGATCTTCGCCCAGCGTGTGTTATAACCCGACAAGCCCCTGTTCACCACGTCGCATTTTCTGATGCGGGGAATAAAACGATCAATAACAAAGGTGAAACGTAGGTGATTTTAACTCCGACCTGGCGAGTTTGTGCGCGATGTCTGCGCCCCATCCGTTCTCCTGAAACGAAAACTAAACGGCAAACAAACGTGAGAGAACCGACTATAAAGCGCCGAGTGTTTTATTAGACGTTACCTGTGTTATTGAGTCGCCAAAGAGAATAATTCGCGGCCATATGATCGTCTTCAGTTTTGACATAACAGCGACTTGCACCAAAGTGACCGGCGGCGAATCACCGAAAGTAGATCGACTTTTGTCAACGTGATTGTGTTCCTGTTTAATAACGTTCCACACACACCAGCCAATAGCTATCAAGCCCTGGCTTCAAACAAGCGTTTCATTGGTTGAAGAATTGAGCTGGAGTTTTGTGATGATTCTTTCATTTTTTATACGATTTTTTATAGCCAGCGATACATCGATAATAAAGGCATTATATTATGTTCCATTATGTTTTATATAATCGAAACTAGTTGCTAAACTCGAAAAATATTAATGAATAATTTGAAATAAATTGTGTATAATTAATTGAACCTTTATTAGTCCCTCAGTATCCAAGTCGCTGCTTGTTTAGTAATCAAATCGCCCCCCTATTTCTGCTTCTGTTTTTCAACACGCATTTTTTATTAATTCGTATGTAATTAATACATTTACGTAATGTAAATGTAAAAGTATAGATAATTCTAAATATTTTTGCACAACGAGGTAGTTTGTACAATAAAATTAGTAAAATAAAATACAGTGTTGTTTGTTATGTTTTAAATAACATTGTTTTATTTGGCTATATTCGCTTAACCTAAAATACCGGTACGTTTTAGTATAACGCACGAGCAAACTGCCGCGTGCTGACTTCCGGGCGCACGGTCCCTTTAAGGAGCGCTGGGTGGAGCTGTGGCGGAAGTAAAGTTAAGTGTCAAGCCCAGAAAACACCACAGAGACGACTGTGTCTGTGTGTGTGTGTGCGTGTGTGTGTGTGGACTGGAGCTCCGAGTGTCTCTGCTCAGCACCGTCCCGCTCAAGCCGAAGGTCTGGCCGCCTGACTCTTCTTTTCTATTACCAGATAACTAACTCACAGTCTCCAGATAACCAATTAACCATCGACCAGCGCAAAGGGCGCGCGCTCTGCAGTCAGTTTACTCTAACTTGGCGTTTCCGTTACTTTTCGCAGGGATTCTCATCAGCAGCGGCTTTGGTTCTAATTTCCGAACGGTATGATTATCGCGATCTATGTGGTTTTGACGATGAAGAGAAAGTTGCTCTAATTCCGCCGCATTGTGTTCGCGTTTCAGCCTCCGCGAGACGCGCGTCCTTCATCTTCATCTTCATCTTCGTGGTCACCTTCCAACGAAAAGTCCTGAATGTTTAATTGTTGATGTATCGTTACAGATAAATCATTTTTCATTGTCAGGTATTTGCAGCAGGCTGTGTGCGTGTGTGTGTGTTAAACACTACTGTTGAAAGTGCAGTATCTATACAAACTTTTAAACTACCAGTCCAATTTACTCTAAACATACACGCCTAGTACATAAATCCATAATCAATGGTTAAAAAAACAGATCATTTGTGGGCGGATCTGCATTTGTTCAATGGCAAAGTTTGTGTGTTTGTGCTCGTCTACATTCAAATAACTGATTTCACTGAAATGCAGTACCGAGTCTCGTGTGTTGTACGTGTCATTGTTTGGGATCATGATACTGTGTTGTTTGCAGTGTTGTGGAGGTCTGTGAAGCAGCGTCTCTGGCGTCATGGTGAAGGATGTTTCGAAAGGTGAAGAAGCGTCACAGCAGCAGCAGCTCCCAGAGCAGCGAGATCAGCACTAAGAGCAAGGTCCACATCACTCACAACACGGCCAGAAGCTACAACGTTTCATCCAACTCATGTGTCATCTATTCGTCTCCATTTGAATAATTCTTGCAGTCGTTTTGCAACATTTTTTTTTTATTGTAGCATTTGATTATCATGACACTGCCAGTGTGTATCGTATATTGTGAGTTTCGTTACAACTACTGTATTTACTATGAATTTATAATAATTATATACTTCAAATCAGTTGTATATATTATCTTAAAGATTATTTATGTTTTTACATTGCTTTTTTTGTTCATCTTTTGACTGTTTCTTTCCGGGGACATCCGCATCTCTCACACCCTGTAACATTATCTCCTCTCTTATCTTCTTATCTTCTGACCTCCTGCCTGGCTATTCCATCTCCTCTGATTGTGTCTAAACATCCTCAGCCTCTAAAATGCTAAATGATTGATTGTACCTCATGTTCTCATTCTTCATCCTTTCCACCCTGATGACATCCATGAACCTCAGCACCGGTCTGCTTCGCTTTTATCACACACTTTAGTGAAACTGGTGTTTGTTTCCTCCCAGTCTGTAGATTCCAGTTTAGGAGGCTTGTCTAGATCCAGTACAGTCGCCAGCCTTGATACAGACTCCACCAAGAGCTCAGGTTCGTTCCCAGTGAGACAGAGTGACGTGTGTGTGTTTGATTCTTGGTGTGGTTGTGCAGGTAACGCCGTGTCTGACACGTCTGCGGAGTTCCGAGTGAAGTATGTGGGAGCCATTGAGAAGCTGCGCTTTGAGATGAGCAGATCTCTCCACGAGCCTCTGGACCTCATCAACTACATCGATGCTGCTCAGGTGAACATCTGCAGGTCACACGCTTCCGTCAGTGGGGTTATTTGTTGAAGAGTATCGTTTGCCAAAATTTCTTAGGGAGTTTGCTGCTTACAAATTCCAAAACCTCTTCTAAAATGTTATTAGAAGAATTATAAAAATACGCTTTCTTTTATATCAAAACAATGTAAAAATTATACATTTGTTTTGAGTATTGTAACTTTATGACCTAACAATATAAATTTATATAATGATTTAGTACACGGTCTTTCAGATTATTATTGTTTTAAATTGAGATTAGGGGGCATAAAATGTTCATATGCTCGGCCCAAAAACATTTTAGTTCAGATATCTTTTTAAAATAACGTATATTTTTCTGTCTCAAGTGTAAAATTGTGAACCTCAAAGACCATGTTGCCATTAATATAGACATTGATGCTAAGATGGTGTAAAAAAAAAAAAAATAAAGAAATACATTTTAAGTAAGGTTTATTTCAGTTTTTTTTGTAAACCTCATTACGGTTTCATGCCACACAAGTAGAGTTGCTCTGAATATCCACAGTTACGATGGAAATACATCACAACAGTTACGTAATCTAAAATATAAAATAATAATTCTGACATTTTAATTACTCAATTATTTAATGTTTTTTCTTTTTGTTGTTGCCGTTTTATATTGTTTATAATATTTTATTTTGTTGTAATTTTAATTACAATGGCAGAGTATATTTCTCAATATAACACTATACTATACTGTAATTACATGGTTTTTTTTTAGCGGTTAAATTATTTTCTTACAAACAACTAGAAAGTTTGCAGGTGAAAAACACAGAAGTAAAATAAAAACAATAATGAAATGTCAATATTTATAAGCTCATTCTCTGAATGTTAGTTTAACTGTTGTGCCTTCATTAGTTTTGTAGTGTCGCTAAACTGTGTAGCTCTGCGCTCGTCACATTGATATTAGCATTAAAACAATATAAGCATTTTTCTGTTATAGCTATTGACATTTGGCTGAAAACAAAGCACAGACAACTAGCACATTTCCACAAAAAACACACTTACTTCCACAACAACCGCTGGACTGTTCTCAAAAAGCAGCCGTGCTGAAATGCTGACACCATGTGGTGAAAGGAGGAATTGCATGTTAAGATTGACATTTTATTTTGACAAGCTACCGAGTCATAAAAGACCGAGGACTTTGGTTATTCCCACCTTCGAACCCATTCTTTTTAGTCTTAATATAGCCTGAGAAATGTTGAACACGTCAGTTGCAAATACGCTCTTATGTTTTAAAGGAAACGCAATAAAAACGCCAACATAAATCCGAAATTGAACGATAAATTGAAGTGTTTCCGTCAAATCAGGTTTTCAGTAAGAATTTCCGTTTTTAGACAATCATCCGTAGAAATGTGTTTGCGTTCCATTTAAAGCAAGACGGAAAGCTGCCGTTCGTGCCCGGAGAGGACGAGCTGATCCTGGGCGTGTCCAAGCACGGCGTGAAGGTGGCGTCGCTGGACCAGTGTGTGAGTGCCGCTGGCCCCGCCTCCCCCCGGCTCCGCCTTCAGCATCCCTCCTCCTCCTCACAGGACGTGCTCCAGCGCCATCCTCTCTACCTGATCGTGCGCATGCTCTGCTACGAGGACGGTCTGGGCGCGGGCAAGAACCTGCTGGCGCTGAAGACCACCGACGCCACGCAGCAGGAGTGCAGCATCTGGCTCTACCAGTGCAGCAGTGCGGTGAGGGACTTCCAAATCATCTCAGTTAACTTAGTTAGTTAGTCATAAACGCCTCGATTTATAGCAATAACTAGGTCAGATCAAGACACGATCGAGTTAAATGACTTCTCAATAGTTAAAGATTATAAAAGGCTTTTTTTTGTACTATGATATTTATACATTATTTTTTGTAAATGAATAATATGTACATCATTTATTCTTAAGTACATTATCTATTTTTAGAATTTTAGAAGCTATTAAAGAAATTAAGTGTTTGTTTGTGTGGCCAACCACAGTAAACACACACATCAGAATTAAATCCCTTTTTAGGTACTAAAATGTCGGAGTTGACTTACTTTACCGTTGTGTTTTTTTAATTATTTTTTTTAGTAATCATAACAATATTTTATTAAATTAATATAATTTTTTCATTTATTTAATATGAGAGAAATTACACATTAAATTAGGTTGTCGGAGATCATTTTGAAATTGAGTATGGCACAATCGTATAAATGCTGGAATAAGATCTCGATGGAGGGTATAATCGAAATTGTGATGTTTTAGTGGTTAATTGTGGAGCTCTAATCCTAGTATTGCTTAAAAATATTCGTAGTCATAAAACAAAAACGAAAATGTTGTCATAAGGCTATATGAAGACAAACACTTTGTCACAAGACTATATGCACACTGTGCAAAAACATGGAACAAGTGCAAATAAACCCGTTGCATTGGATTGATCACTCCAGTATAGACGATTCTTCCATCGACTCATCAGTTTGCCGCTGGGGATGAAAATTGTGCCTATTTTTCCCACTTTCGCTTTCCCTTAATTCTTCTGGTGATTGTCGTCTCAGTTGGTTAGCGAGACAATTTAACTGAATTCAAAAATAAATGAGAAATAATTTTTTTTTAAATGAGAAATTTAGTTTTACAACTGTCTGGGCCACTAAATATATCAAAACATTTTGTCAAACTACTAAACGTCTGCTACCCATTTGTGTTGTAGACCCCCAGATGTGTGAGCTGAACATGATGTTTGTCCAGATAAAGCAAATCAATAAGTGTGTGTGTGTGTGTGTGTGTGTGTGTGTGTTTGCGTTGAGTATGAGTATAAGTATTATTAATATAATGTAATAAAGTAACGTAAAAAAAAAATGTAGGTACGCAAGCAATTTGGTGACAATTTTTTTTTCAACCTTTTGCCCGTTCTACAGGAACAAGCCCAGACCATCTGCAAAGTTCTGTCCACTTCCTTCGACTGCGCTCTGACCTCGGACAAGTCTTGAGTTTTCCACGCATTCCCAATGCTGTTGGTAAAAGCAGCTAGAGATGTTTACATGCTAATCTCGCAGTTCTCCCACAGACGCAAAGAGCTGCGTTTGTTACGTAATTTAAATGTATTTAACACAAATCTAGCCTTCTTGAGTCGTGTGGTACGGAAGAGTGAAACCAGTAATGCTGTGGACCTCCATCACTCTGGTCCGGGTGGGACCGGACCACTACAGACGGTACAATAAATCAGCTGAAGTAACGCCGCGGTGTCTTCCTTCTCACCACTAGATGGCGGTGCTCTTCAACCGCTAGAACGCGGCTCCTTAATGTACGCGCTTGACTTGTGAAGGTCAAATAGTGGCTGGCACGCTTCCAACGCGAGGAAACGACAAATTAATTACCTCTTTTATTCCAGTTTGCCCACGTAACTATACATTCAATATATTTGTTAGCATCAGCGCTATCACTGCTAAACACTGTTAGAATCCTCGTCAAGGTGGCCATCTTAACTACAGTGAAACCTCCGATTACAGTTAAATAAGCTCAAACTCTACGTTTCTGCACGACAGCCGAGCGGAAGACGTCTGGAGGAGAGTCACGTGACCGTAGCTACTCGATCAAAACCAACAGATTGGAAAGAACCAAAACATTCTGTATGTCGTGTTCAGTTCAGGTGAGAAGAGCGATGGTGGAGAAGCTACATCACTGCTTATCAGGAAGCGCTGAAGACTTTTGGAACTCTAGAAAGATCTCTCAGTCTAAACATCTAGCACTTTGTTCACACTGGTTCTACACGGCTTTCGAATGACCAGCAGGGTGACCAGCACCCACATGCGGCCACAAAGCTGCTGAAGAAACCTTCTGATACGATGGTAGGGCTCCATGCAGAAGAACTGATGTTTCTACTGGGTGCTACTACGGAAAAGTCTGTAAATCGTCCTGGTAGGAAAACCAATGAGCGTCTAAATCCAGGCCGAGGTGTATAAATATCTCCACAGATCTCAGCCTGGATGCTCCGCAGAAGCTCTCTGAAGGCCATGAACTCCCAACTCGAAACGCAGCTTTTGGATTTTCCCATTCATCCCATCGTCTGTTCCACGCACTTGAGATGTTTCCCAGGAGTCGACAGCAGCGGAAGACGTATTTACACAAAGCGCAGGTGACAACAGACGACTACTGGTTAGCACCAAGGATGAAGAGGAAACTCAATTCCTCAGATGATCTCTCTCTCTCTCTCTCTCTGTCCCATATGGAATGTTGAGGAACCAGAGCACGATCCATGTTCTTCACAAGTGGCGAGAACATCCCCAGTAACAATAACCAAATGACTTATCTGAAGCCCAAGATGCTCGGACACGCGTCATGGCGAATGAAGATGACTGTGATGATCAGTGTGGTCAGTCCATGATGTAGTGTACGAACGTGACGGGGAAAGCTCCTCTTCTCAGCGGCTCTCCCTCGATGTAGCCCAGCTGCCGTCCAGCACCACAGAAGAAGCCAGAAGTCATGTGGAAGAAGACAAACAGGTTCAATAGCCTGCTGAGGAACTCTAGCGAGAAATGGGTTAAATCTAGAAGACAAACGTGAGGGTCAAAAGTAAAAGTTGGTTTTGTGAGGAACACTTGAATATGAAGACGTTTGTGACATGAGGCTATTAGATTCATTCTTCTGTTGTTGAAATTGTCTTCATTGAGAAATAGCATCACTACCCCGTTCCACAAGTGACTTAGGGAACGAGGGTAGTGGTACGGAAACGTCAATTTCTTAAAAATATTGAAGGAATAAATGCAAAAGGCCTCACGTCACAAGCATGTTTTATGAGAAATAGTCGGACTATGAAAATATTCTTGCATGTTAAAGATAATGCACATGTTAAAGATATACAAAACGTAATCACAATTTTTGCCAAAAAAAAAAATTCAAAGGGTCAAATCAAGACTGGAAAGTGGCAATAACGGAAGCTTCACGACATGAGCCAATTCCACAAAATTCGTTGGAGAACCAGAGGACGCCATCAAACAATCTGCAGTTATTAGCATTAGCGGCGGCTGTTTACAGTGGGTAAAGAGTGAAGCTGTTCTGATGTCACAGGAAATTACATTTGGCTGGGTTTTTCACGAGTCTCCGTGGACAGAAAATGACTAAATATGGCCAGAAGAGAAGAAACAACTGTTGTGTGTCCAGCAGGAGAGACGCGGCCAGTTCACCCAGTATCATCCAGATGGTCAGTGGGAAGAAACCCATACTGAAATTAATTCATTTTCAAAACCTTCAAAAAACATAAAAAAAAAAAAATCCATCGAAAGAAGGAATACAAAAATCTTTTTTTTTTTTTTTAATACATCAAGCTATATGTACATATTTTCATATCATAATTGTTTTCATTTAGTAATTAACTACGACTGTTCTTGTTGGGGTGAAAATCTAGAAGGAATTACTTGAACCAAAAATGTAAGTTTTGGAGTTTAAGGTTTACACTGATAATCACAATTTCTTTTTTAAAATCTGAAAACCCCTAAACCAACAAACGACAAAATTCACAATTATGACAAGTTCCCAATTCCAGAAGTTGTGGAGTATTTTCTGGTAACTTTCATAATTACAACAACCCGTGTTAAAGTCAGAGAGGTGTGTAATTTCCGTAAACTACGTATATGTAATTTAACAAGGGTTGTGACTAGAGATCAAGGTGACAATGACTGAGGTAAGAACACTCTCTTCATTGTGTGAGATACTGACCCACCACTCCTGGTCCTCCTCACCGTCCACCACGATGATTTCTCCCTCAGAGAAGGTCAACTCGTCCGGGTTATCAGCCACACAGTTATACATGGCCTTCACTCGCTTCGGCCTCTGTTTCCACAAGCAAACACAACACACACACACACACACACACACAAGAACTACAATTAGCATTCTGGATATAATGGACTGTTTTCACAGACGAGTCATTCTGGGTATAAAATGGACATTACACCCAGAATCACTCGACTTGCAAAATAGACTATTTTCACAGGTGAATAATTCGGAATATAGTAGACTTTTTTTTTTTTTTTTTTACCGGCAACTAATTCTGGATAGAATATGATTTTTTACAGGCAAGTAATTCTGGATATAATATATATATTTTTTTTTTTACTAGTGAGTAATTCTGTATATAACACGATTTTCACAGGTGAGTAACTCTGATCATAACAGACTATTTTCACAGGGGAGTAATTCAGAGTATAACAAGTATTTACACAGGCGAGTACGTCTGGATATAATAGACTTTTTTTTTCCACTGGTGAGTAATTCTGGATATAACATGATTTTCACAGGTGAGTAGTTCTGGTTATAATAGACTTTTTTTTTTTCACTTATGAGTAATTCTGGATATAATAGACTTTTTTTTTCCACTGGTGAGTAATTCTGGATATAACATGATTTTCACAGGTGAGTAGTTCTGGTTATAATAGACTTTTTTTTTCACTTGTGAGTAATTCTGGATATAATAGACTTTTTTTTTCACTTGTGAGTAATTCTGGTTATAATAGACTTTTTTTTTTCCACTTGTGAGTAATTCTGGATATAACATGATTTTCACAGGCGAGTAGTTCTGGTTATAATAGACTTTTTTCTTTCCACTGGTGAGTAATTCTGGATATAACAGACTATTTTCGCACTGATGATGTCTTTGCTGGGCTGTTCTAGTCCGTGTAAGCTAAACTGAGTGTGTCTGAAGCGTGACTGGGATCACGAACTGAAATGAAACGGAAATAAATATTCTCTTTGTGTGTTGCGTTGTGTTGTGTTGCGTTTCCTCGTACCGTGTAAGTTTTGCGGGGCATGTGTGTGGCCGGCAGTGCACCGGTGTTTTGAAGGCCTCCGGGACCTTTTGCTGCACAAAAACAAGTTCACCACAAATCAGCAGCGTTAACAAAAACCCGCATCAGACTGTCCCACAAAAGCAACGGACCGTTCACGTGGTTCCTGGGGCTTCTGCCCGCTCGCTCGATGGATCCGGAGCGCATCAGCGTGCTCTTACTCCAAGGTTTGTCGGCGCTGCGCAACACATCGAGAAAAGAATTACGCCATTTGTGTCAAAATCACACGTTTTACCCACACAGGACACACAATAGAACGAAAAATAGATCTAGGTCACGCAGGAAGTCGTGTGTGTGTGTGTGTGTGTGTGTGTGTGTGTGTGAAGCCATGATTAGGAGTTAATGACCTGGCACTTCCCACCAGGCTCTTTCACCTCTTCCCACTGAAAGGTCACCGTCACCTTTTGCTCTCACCCGCAGCAAACAAGTAAAAGCTGCAGGATGTGCTAATGGAAGATTGTTTTCCGCACTGCTGGGTTATTTTTAGCGCTTCTCGAGCATCCTGACCTTGGCGTGCGGCTGATGTTCTGAGCAGGAGGGCCCGCTCCCAGTTTGGACTGTGTGATGGCGGCTTCCTTTATACTGGTGATGCTGGCGGCTGGAGGAGAGTGAGAGCTGGCCACCAGAACTGAGCACACACACATTTGACACGTTAGTACGTCAGACTGACTAAAGGCTGTCATGACTAGTTTAGTTAGTTTGTTTAATATTTTTCATTAAAAAGTTATAAATCTTTATGTTTTGCCACATTTATGGCACATTCGCACATTTTTTCATTAAAAATAAAATATATATATATATACAAATATATATATAGATATTGCATAATTTTGTATAGACATACACTCGACACCACTAGCTTGTCACAGAATTAGAATTTGCTAAATAAAGCACTGAAATACGACAAATACAGAACTTACACAAACTTGACTTTGTGAACCTGCTATTTCAAGACCATGGTTATTACAAATAAGCTTTTCATTTGTTTTACTATTTTTTTGGTGACCATGAGGGCTAGTAAGGTGATAAAATATGTATACTGTATTTTTATTTAAGAATTTAAATTGTAATTATTTTAACATTCTGTCGTTTTAACAACAATTACACAATCATATTTATTTATAAAAACACTTTTTTATATATATTTTTATATATATAACACTTTTTTGTATAAACAAATTTGTTTCAGTGACTTTGTGTCGTCTTAAATATGCAGATACATTAAGAAAAATACACAATCTCACTTTTTTCTTTGTCAACATTTGATATTAATCTCGTTAAGAGTCAATTTTGTAATTTACCAATGATTACACACATATAAACATTTAGTAAATATGAATGTATATACTTGAAAACTTCGTGTCACTGGTCCACATGTACAAACTCACTTTAACCCTTTAATGCACGGTACCAGAAAGAGCGCTTAAAACAATTTTTTTTTCAAACAAACGTAATATTTGGCATCAAACTAAGAAAAATGAAAAAAAAAAAAAAGTAAAAAATTTTTAAATATGAAAAAAAAAAAACGTTTTAAGAACAGTTAAACAGAACTTCTCCTTTCATTCCTCCATTCTAAAGCAACTCACAGGACGAGGATGTGACCCGCAGTGGGGGGGCTGGCGGATGCATGTTTGGGGGGTCCGAAGACGATCTCTGTCTGCCGGTCAGATCCAGAGAGCCCGTTTTCCAACCGGCCGATCCCACGTGACAGGAAGGAGGAACTGCAGAGAGAAAGAGTTGTGATTGACCATCACCTCAGAAAGTCCTTTTTTTATTGGAAAAAGACACTAAACACTTCTCAACATAACTATGCGTTTTCTTCACCACTTTTCCCATTTCTGGGTCACAAGGAGCCAGAGCCAATCCCAGCTGTTTTTTTCAGTCAGACGAGTTGCAAGTGTTTGATCAAGATAAAAGCAAGATAATAGGTCAGCATCTTTACTGTTGCTATGGAGATCTGCGTAGTGAGGATTCAGGAACAGGTCAGATGAGAGTTTAGCGTTTTGAGATCTGACAGACCGTGAGGGTAAAAATACACTGGTCCGCTGTGACCAGAATGATAATGAGGAAAGGGAGGAATCGCATTAGCGGCTTTAACCACATTTGACTCCTCCGACTCCTTATGAAAAATTAATTCTGCTTCCGCTGACGTGGTGCTGGCACAGATCCATCATGCAGGGAACAAACACCCATTGAAAAACAACGTATCCGTTTGTTCATCCCGTGCTGGAGTTTTTAGTTTGATTGTGTTTAAAATGGGAAAACCTATGATCATTGTATTTTCATGCGATACGGTTGTGCACGCTAAAATTCAAACACAAAACTTGCTTAGCACAAAAACAGACAAAACTGAAACTCAAATTAAATTCGAAAGAAAATGTTGGGAGTTCTCAAAGCCGGCCAATCAGCATCTGGGGGAGGGGCTAAGGCATGGCACCGAGATTAGTCGGCGAAGGGACGGTAAATGGTAAAACGGTGAAGGAACATGCTCATTTTAAAAGGTTTTTTTTTTTTTTCATTTTTATTCATTATCATCAAAATGTATTATTTTTTATTTTTTTTCCGCCTTTGAGACCCTCAAGGTCTAGAATAGACTTATTACAGACTCTAGAATAGGCTATTTATACAATTGCAAACTTTAGCTAATTTTTTGGATTTTGAATTTTGGCCCACTTAGCGAATAAGCTCGCACGTGTTTGACCATTTCAAAATGGCCTTTTTGCTTTCTCTACTGTGTTGTTTGGGCCATACAAAAAATGTATGCAAAAAATGCATAAAAATGAATAAACAAAACATTTACAATCCACACAAATTACTGGTAATTTAAGCTAAATGTGATGCATAAACACTACAATTAAAAATAATAATAATAAATAAAAAAACAAATGTGAATTGTCTTTTCGCATATAAATGAAACTTACCGTGTAATAAAATTTGTAAACCAAAAAAAAAAACATGTTTTATATTTACAAAATCATAAAAGAGACCATGTTTCGTTTAATTAGCGAGAGCACACAACTCTTCCCACACCTAAATTCCGTGGCGGTAGCGGCGGTGCAGACGTGGAGTTGGAGCTGATGATGGTTCCGTAGGTCTCGTTGTTCACCAGGTTAGGAATGAAGCCTCGCTGCTTGTCAAATGAGGAGGTGATGCTGGGCTGAAGAGAATTACTGCCTGGTGTGTAGCAGCTCATGGGTCTCTCGTCCCGCCGATGAGGACTGGACTACACACACACACACACACATCAGGTCACATCAGGACGTTAATCCCGCACACGTCACGTGACGAGGAGAAATCCATCTTCACCTTCTCATCCAGATCCTCATCACTCTCATCCAGGTCCTCGTGCTGAAGTCTCCACTCGTACTCCACGTGAACGTGAGCGTTGAACTTCCCGGCGAGTGCCTGGTTCAGCTGGAAGCACAAAGTCTCCACGTTCTCCAGAACCAGCTTGAGGAGTGGAGAAGGATTCGAGCGACTACTCACCAGTTCCTCACACTGGAAGTGTTTGAGTCGCCTGGCGATGTCCAGAGGAGTTTCTCCCGCCACATTAGCTGAGCACAAAAACAGATTCCGTCAAGATAAATCCTTTTTCCCAACACACACACACACACACACACACACACACACACACACACACACACACACACCTCGGTTGTGGCTGAGAATAAACCTTTACAATCATCTTCCTACAAGACATGGATTTTTTTAATATGTCGGTTAGATGTATAATGGTTCTTGTAAAGCAATTATCTAATCACCACACTTTTCCCAGCAGTCAAAATAACACTGATAAATACGTCTTAAAATGCCACCAGAGGAAACTGGCTCCTCCGGAAACCCGGAATTCCACAAGGCAGCGTCAAGACTTCCTCTCTCAACTGAGGAAAGCCAAACCGAGATTGAGATGCATTTATAAAAGAATCCTGAGATTTGACCTTGAATGACCTCAAAAGCTTAGTTCAAAACAAGGTGCCAATCAGCATCAAGGGGAGGGTCTACAGAAGGGTGGGCTGTGACTGAATAGACAATAGTAACAATTGAAAATAGTAACAATTTACATTAGGAATGTAACAGTGTTTGAGTTACCGATCCAATCAGAGTCATTTAACATTGCCGGCGCAATCCGCTCCCAATTCTTAATACCAACAAACCAATACTTTAATTGACAGCTCGAATCTGCAATGCGCTGTATTGGAAACAGATCCTATTGCAAAATTGATGACATTTAATTCACTGTACAATTTGTTTCTAAAGACAGCATTTGTAAAACCCGTCCATTAGGGGTGGGCGATATGGGTTAAAAATCATATCAGGGTATTTTCTAGTGTACAGACGGTATCGGTATTATATCACGATATTGTGTGTGTGGGGTATTATTTTATATAAAGTACGAAATTAAAACGCAAGGGGAAACCTGGAGAAGCAGCTGTCATTTTTAATACCGTATATCTGTTAAAAGTAACCCAGACATTTATTTAAAAAAAAAAACATTTAAATTAAATGTCCTGGGTCTATCTTTTAAGAGAGTGCAAGAAGGAGAAAGAGAGAGAGAGACATAGGCAGTGAGAGAGAGAGAAAGAGAAACAGTGAGATAGCAAGAGTGAGATAGACAGTGAGAGATATACAGCGAGCGAGAAGGAGATAGAGAGAGAGTGAGAGATAGACAGTGAGAGATAGACAGTGAGAGAGAGACAGACAAAAATGGAGAGAGCCAGCGCGTGTCACGCTTTCTCTCTCTTTCGCGCGCACGTCTGAATCTAAAGTTGCGTGAAACCAAGGTTAACAATCGAAAACAGACTTCGACCAAAATAAAACGAGCAGAATTTTCTCGTGCGCGCGTTTTTGTCGGACTCGCGCTCACTAAAACAGCCGCTCTAAAAAACCGGAACATTACAAACATTCAGCGGCACAGCGCATGCGCGACCCATGCGCCTCGCGGGTGATCTATTAATTTAGTTTCTTACAACGCTTCCTGTATTCGATTAGCAAAGTATCTGTGTCGTAATTAAAAGTTATAACGAAACAAATGTATTTTAAAGTATTAAAGCGTTGATATGTGTGTATAAAAAGTACATTCATGAAAGTGCCACGGTATCCACGATATTGCAAAATCCATGTCGTGGCGCAACTCAATACCGGTGTACCGGTGCTTAAAACCGGTATACCGCCCACACCTACCGTCCATGTACGACCTTCAAGTGAGGTCACCATCGTTTCATACACAGCCACAGTGCCAAAGCCCCTCCCCTCAAAGCTGATTGGCAGGTTCCGTGACCTCATTAAACCTCACAAATGATGCTCACGTTTGTGATCTAGTTTTGGCAAGCTAATCTCAAGCTTGACTTGCCCAAAAAAATGCTAACTTTTGCGTTGGCGGTTGACTCGTTCCCCCTCACGGACACAGACTTCCTCTCTCAACAGAGGAAAGGAAAACCAACATCACAATGTGGTTATAAAGGAATCTCCAGTCAAATGACCTTGAGCGCATTATCTAATGGAAAACAACATTAGAAAGGATTTCTAAGAGCAGTTGAATCCATTTCGATTCTCAGTAGAAGCCGCAGAGAAGCTCATACCGATATCTATAGAAGCCTTTCCTCTCAAGAGCAGTTTGAGACATTCGCTGTTGTCGGTCAAGCAGCAGTAATGCAGTGCCGTGCTTCCTTTAGCTGTTTGCTTATCCAGGTTTAAGCTGGGGAAGAAGACACACACAGTGTTGGAGATTTAAACCATCTTCATTCCCATTCCAACCAGGAAAAGCATGCAGAAGAAAATCAAGGGCAGGTTTCTTGCCTGTTCTGTGTGAGGAAGTCGATGATGTGAAGAGATGTTCTGTCCACCAGTCTCACGGCCAGATGAAGAGCAGTTTCACCCTGTTCCTGTTTGAGTATATACATGGACATTAGTGATCTGTGATGTTCGCTAACCAGCAGGAAAAACGCGTCTTGAAAGACTCACGTGGCCATTGGCTAAAGGAATGGGCTCCATGAGGTCCAAGCCCTCAGCGAAGACCTGGATAAGCGAGAAGATGTCCCGGGACTTCACCGCGTCACACAGCGTGTGGAGCTTTGACAGCCCGTCTGGACACTTTTTGCGGGAAAAACGTTTTTCAGTGTATTTAGCAATGATGAAGTCTTTTCTCGCCTGCCTGAAAGAGACAAGAGAAGACCAGAAGATCATTTGTACAGAAGAATTAAATTGATAAAAACGTAATAAAATTGTATAATAACATAATTGTTAATATAATTGTAAAAACTACAGCTATGAATGATCAATTAAGCAGTTGTAAATAATTGATAAATCATTAAAAAAATGAAAATTAAAAATAATAAAAAAAAACTGCTCAATTCAGCAATGTTAGCACTATATAGAAAATGTGTGTGTAAATTAGATTGATGTATTGGACATAGTTTCAGGACTTTAAATTTTTTCTAAAATTGCAGGGGTTTATGTTTCATAACTATACAATTGGGTGCTAACTACATACATAACTAAAACACTCAGGGTGTTTTTTTATGTTTTCTGTTTAGACAACTGATCCTTTAAATCTAAATTATAAAAGATGTACAAGACATGAACAGTCTTCACTCGCTCAAGAAACGAGTTCGAAAATGGTTTTTAACTAACAGAATAATTTTTAAGAAAAAGTGTGTGAATACATCATTTCTTAACACACAGAGTAACTGCTACATTACGTTTGAATAAGCTTATGTTATAATTGATTATGCAACTGAAGAGTTATTAAGCGTGTTAGATTTGCACAATTACCTTTATAGTTGCACTTATAATCCACACACTAGTGTCTACAAATGTAAGAACAACGCTTTAGTGATAGTGAACTTAGGCTTAACCAATGCTTCACAGCGGAAGTGTTACTGAAACAAACGGAAAGGTCACTCACATGTCACTGGATGGATTGGGTTTGATCACGTCTTCTGCTTTCAGACAAGCCTCCATGATCTCATTAAACCCAGCGTTCCCCACGTTCTTGGCCAGCTAGAAAAGCCAAACAAGCAAACACACGCTGAACATTAGCCGCGCGACCAAATCTAATTCCATCCGAACGGGCAAACAGACAAAACATGTTTATTCAGGGTCTATTTAATCTGTTTATCTACTACACAACATCTCAATCAGCCCGACAATGTTCCTCAGCGTTTGAGTCGGTCAGGACGTGGCAAGCTTAATGGCTGTAATGGTTCCGGCTCTTTCCACACGCATGACTTCAGCCCGGAGTGTGAGGAACAACACGACTAACCAAGAGCTCAGAGGTGCTGAGAACGTCCAGCGTCAGAGACTGAATCCTGGAGTAGTGCACGCCCAACTCCCGATGGATGCCGGAGCATTCGATACACGTCAGGATGCCCAGGTTGGTGGAGAGCCACGAGGGGCCTGTGGAGAAAAGCAAGGTGGGAAATGAAGCTGCAGAAACACCACGTCACTCAAGTGTGAAAGACGTTTTAAAAGGCAAGCACTAAAATGAACCAAGCCAAGCAAAGCTCTCAGCATTCGGACCAAATCCCAAATAACAGAAACTACATCCTGCTGCACAAGCCAAGCATTATTTGCTTGTTTGTGTGGAGAACACACTTTCTGAGAGAAATGAGCGGATGTGGAGTCTGTGATGGAGGTGAGCATGCTGCGACCTGTGGAGTTTGTGTGTGTGCTTGCCTGTGTTTCTACCAGGTCTTTATGAGCCGCGAGAATATTTTTTTCCCGCGATCGCGGGACGCGAAGTCCGCGGAACAACAATGAGCTCCCCACCACTAGATGGCGCTGATGTGTCAACACGCTCCAATAAGCAGCAGTCAGTAGCGGCAGACTTTTGACTGAAGGTGGAGGACGTTCTTAAAACGAACAAATGAAGATAAAAGTTACGACTTCAATTCGTTTATATTAATGGCAAAAATATCAAACGTTAGCTTAAACAGCTTGACATCTTCGTTTTTCGCTTGCAATTTTTACATTTTTTCAGAAAATTAAGGAAAAATCTGAAACGAAAGAAAATAAAGCTTTCTACTAAAAAGTGAAGATAGCAAGTGAAGAAAATGTAAAAAGGAAACGAAAAAAAAGCCAAAAAATCTTAACATTTGTCTTGTAATAGACAATAAATGTTGTTACTTTTTCCTACTAGCTTAGAATTAAGTGTGAACGATTACTTTGTCTTAATTTAGTGTAAATATCGTCAAAATTAGTCCTATTTTCTTGAAATAAGCATTTTTTTAAATAGAAATTATGTTTGACACAGAAATGTCTGAAACAAGAACTGTAAAGTGAAATTTTAACAACATGATGTTTCTCAATTTAAGAAGCTACTTTTATATTAAAGCCAATTAGAACAAGAACTGAAATGCAGAAACAAATCTACTCTGTAACAAAAGTATTTGTCTCGTTTTAGGCTGTTACCAAGTAAATTGTTTAACCCGATTGGCAGATGATTTTATTTGTTTTAAGTTTTGTTTCCTCATTTAGTTTTTTTTTTTCATGTATTTTTTGCATTTTGGTTTTGTCTGCCACTGTAGACACATTTTAATTATGTAACCTGATTTTTTATTTAAATGTATTTTTATTACTACTGAATTTAAATTTAATTTATATACATTTCATGTGTTTTTTTTTTTTTAAGTATACATATATATTTTAGATTAGTAATAAGTAAGCAAGAGCAAGTATAAGTAATAAGAGCAACTCCCTTATTCAGTGTTGTATGTGCAGGATTACAGCTTTCCTGATGATCTTGGTGTATCATATTATTTATTTATCTAAATGTTTGTGTATTTCATATAGTTATT
The DNA here is from genome assembly GCA_017309775.1 of Paedocypris sp. Pulau Singkep. Lineage (NCBI taxonomy): Eukaryota > Metazoa > Chordata > Actinopteri > Cypriniformes > Paedocypris > Paedocypris sp. Pulau Singkep. Next base: position 2,806,775 of record MU204241.1, read on the forward strand.
AAATTCAACAAATCATGATTTGGATTGGCTGAAATAATGTGTGTTTTAATGGGCCGCGGGACACTTTGATTTGGACAATTTGGGCCCCGAGGTCAAAAAGGTAGAGAACCCCTGATCTCCATCACACTAAAAACATGTGGATTTCCTATGCTTTTTGTACACTTCCTTATTCGTGTCCCTCACCTGGAGCTCCACAGTCGCAGCAGACGTCGTTTCCAGCCATCCTCTTCACCTCACCCAGGATGGCCTTGGTCAGCTCCTGCACGATGTTGTTCTCGCCCACGTGCGGGTCGCCCTTGAAAGCGTTGTTGAGCGCTTCCTCCTTGCTGTTTTGAAGCACTGAGATCCATCTGAAACGGAGCCAGAAGCGATTTTACATCCCGTCCGGTCAACAAAGACCATTGAGGACGAGCTCCATCTAAACGCTGAGGTCTGCCAAACATTTTAAAGTTTATTTCTATTAACAAACACTTGCAAACTTACATTTGACACTCTGGCTCATCCTCTGCCTGGAAATGATATGTTCTGTCGTCTTCCCGAAAAAAAATGTAAGACATAGGATAAACGTTAGTGAAACAAATACAAAAGTTATTTGACACCAATATATCTCCTAAGAACTTCGTTTCTCACTAGACGACTAGACTTCAAGCAATCACAAATCTTTGTTTTTTGCAATGATAGCTTCAAACCACCTGAATGGGACTTTTATTTTGGATTTACTAATAGCAACGTGATATAAAAATATCTTAGAACTAAAGATATAAGATATGCAGATGATATAAAAATAACATGCTAGTTGGTAACAAAATAGTAACATTGTGTTTACAATAAAGCAAGAGTGCGTGTGTGTGTGTGTGTGTGTGTGTGTGTGTGTGTGAGGCAATTGAACTTCAGTACACCAGAACACAAATAACCATTTAAACGTCACTATGAGTAAAATTACGTAGGTACAAATGAGTAAAATTAATAAAATAGAACAACAGCTATAATACAACTATAAACATATACTATTATGTATATAATACAACTACAAATAAGAATAATTGGGTCCTGCAAGGAAGCAACTGTACTTATTACACATATGAATGAAAGCAGTTTCACAATATCTAATTAACAGAAAGGATATATTTAAGTTCATTTAAAGTGTTTAGTGTTTAACTCATTTGACTTGCACTGCATTCGAAAGTTGATTTAAACCTTTTTTCCCTGGAGATCGAACTCACAACGTTGTAAACACCGTATATAAGACTGAAGCCCAATCAGTCGAGCTAGCGTTTAGATCAAAAACTAAATTGGATTTGTTTTCTCATGAGACGGACAGTGTGACATTCCATTGAGATTGAGAGAGTGAAACACAAATAAGAGGAAAGGACAGGGAAGATAAACTCTAAACTCTCACTCTTACTGGCGTCAGTTTCCTCTGGTTAGAAGAGACAATACAGAAACAGTGACATGGGAGAAAATCCGTCTCATTGCGTTTCTTCAACAAGTATATACACAGAAATAAACCAAACATGAGCCACGTGTGTGTGTGTGTGTGTGTGTGTGTGTGTGTGTGTGTGTGTGTGTCAACAGTGATGGATGTAACGTACGGGAGATGAGGTCAAAGCTTTTCTTCTCCTCCGGATTGTGCTTCACTTGACAGGTGAGAAGATTGAGTTTTGCTGGAGGTCGGTTGGCCTGTAACACACATGTAATTAAAACAAAAGCTTGTGTCTATTACATGTGTCTATTACAGTGTATTAACAATGAAAAAGACCAACTCAGACTTTTACACTGCTGTGAAATTAAAGACCTATCCGACTAATAAAGGATTTTTCAATTCAATTCAATTCTAAAACAAAAATAAATGTTCACAGACTGTCCTCACAGTTACTCTAGCTTTATTTTTCTGTTCTAGTCTGCATTATAGAAGACTAGAAGATATTCTGTGCACATTATGTCAGAATAAAATCAGCATTTCCAGTGAACATCATGAATCACAAACGTGACTTTCTGCTATAACAAAATGAAACTCAAAAACTACTTTTTATCATTGTAATGTCTAATTGTGAAATCTTTGTTTTTTTTTAAGTGATAACTTCACTACCTAACTGTATAGTATCACTTTTTTTTAACATACTAAATCTGACAAAATATTTAACAATACGAGATTGAAACACGTAATCGGTTTAATAAAAATGACATTCATTACAAAACTCCACACAATCATAAATTCTTTTTTAGAGACAGCAGATTACGCACCGTCCCGTGTGAGATGGTCAGATAACCGTTTTTCACAGTGCATTTTCTCTTCTGCCACACTTTCCTTAGCCTGGGGGAAGAAGGCAAAATAAAAGTCATGACACCATGCGGCACCGGTGTAGAACATCAAATCACAAATCACAGCTACATAAACATGTATGTGTCAGCATTTTGAATGCATTTCAGTGGGCACAAATGAATTTTTTCATTTCAGGCCACTGTTTTTCTTTATTATTTATATATTTATGTTAATACATGTAAAAGATGGAAAAGAGGAGTCAGACCACACATGATTCCTTGCTGTCATTTGCAACATGGCCAATAAAAATATTCAGATTGCTGATGTATTCGGCCCAAAAGAATTATGTTCAATTAGCCAATAACAACAAAACGTACAAACCACAAATTCCATAAAGCAGTGCTTCAGCTGCCATTCCGATGAAATATAATTGTTTAATTTGTAACAAAAAAAAAAAAAAACCTTTATAAATATATCACTATATTCTATATTTTGTAGTTATATATTCTATATATTCAAAGTTCAAGGTTTTATTTTTATTTCCTTCTCACGGAAATAATATCTTTGTTTTAACCATTTTTACTGCGAACTCAAAAAAGTTTGTGTGTTTTTTAAACGTGTAACTTTTTCGGCCCCCGAATTAAAACGGGCTTTGAGTGTTGGCCCCCCGTGCGTTCCAGTTTTACGTGTTGTAGTCAATATTCATGCAATCCTCAGTCCACTTTATCGTAAATCTGTATGGTGGTCAAGGAGAGATTACCCGTCACTCTTCTTATAAAGGTTCCCGCTGCGCTCGGTGCCGTGTTCTTTGTTTCCCTGGGGCTGGTGGAGACTGTAGGTGGTGCTCTGTCTAACCTGTGAGTCCTGTGAGGGGGAGACACACACACACACACACACACACACACACACACATCATCATCCCGAGGACTCTGGGTAGGGTGGAAGTGAAAGCTGCTGTTTTTGCACAGCTCTGTTGTCATTCCTGCCGAGGACATGGAAGCAGTGGGCTTCAAGCGTCCCCGGGGAGCTGAGCTCATTTGAAACACACTGCTTTAGAACACAATGCTCGGAGCGAGGAGTGAGATTGCTTCCTTTTTAGTTACGAATGTTTGGAGATGAGGGCAAGCCACAACGGCAAAGTTCTCTGATGGTGTGTGAGCTTAAATCAAAGCGACATCACTGTAAAGACTGAATGCTCGTTTTAGCAATCAAACTTATCAATGTGTATTATTAAAAAATATATATAAATAAATAAATAATGGATTTGTAATCGTACACCACAAAACTTACTCTCCTAGACTTTGTTGGCCAAGGACGGAAGCAGTAAAAAAAAGGGAAAAGAAAGATTTTTCAGACATGTTATTCATCGAAGTACATTTGTATGTACTTACAAAATACTTGCAAAATACACAAGCTTTACACAGAAATGCAACCAAAGGGCAGTCAAAAATATAATGGTAAATATTTTCAGAAACACTGCAAGCGGATTTGGCTCCAATAAAATATTTAGCTGCTTGATAAAGATTTGTTAATTGTAAATCATTAAATTGTTCCCCAAGATTTTGAAAATCTAGAAATTGTAATTTCTGCATGAAATGCTTTAATAAATTATGAAACACAGTGTACTGTCATTCTCTGACTACCTGCACTTAACACCTGTTTGTTCTTTCCAAAACGTACTTACCGTCTTATAACTGACGCCTTTTCTAGGGAGCATGGTTGTGTTACTGACTGATGATACACACAATTAAAAAAGAATCTGTCAACATTTTTTCTTGAGGATGGATTGTGGAGCATTACGCCGACTTACAAAGTAATACTTAACACAGAGAAGAAGAGTGAGCTATGGCAAGCCAAATTAACATTTACACCACCAGAAATAATATAAATTAATTTTGTCTAGACACTTGAGAGTACTGTATTGTGAGTGTCCCTGAGAATGTGGCAAAAACTCAGAAATCGTAACTGACGGTTTAATGGTAATTGGGCTTGCCATAGTTATTTTTTTTTTTTTTACAAGTAAAGTGATGACACAAGCCCTTTAATTGAAAAACTGCTCCATTATGACACTGAATTTGAATAATTAAATACATGTGGGGAAAATTGAAAAGCAAAAAAATGAAGAAAAAAAAAAAAAACCCAGACTTTTATGTAATCATATGATTTGGTGGTTTTTAGACCAAAAATGCATTAATCACACACACACACACACACACACACACACACACACACACACTAGTGTCAGACTAAAGTGTCTCACCTCCTTCTGCTCCACCTGCAGAGCGGTCTTCAGGATGTCCCGTAACTGAGTGAGCTGCCTGCGTTCCTCGTCCTGTACCTGTTTAATCTGAGAATCAAGCATGTAGGATTCATAATGGGGCGATGCCATGGCGACCCAGTAGCTTCTGTTTACAAGCGTCCCTCACCGAGTGCAGATCTGTGCCCAGCTTTTCTATCGAGGGCTTGAGATTGTCCACAGCTTTCAAGCCATCCTGAAAAAAGCTACACAAGCCAGGACCTCCATTTAAACCTCTATTGTGACACAAAGGTCCGTTCTGCGTCACATTCCAAACGGCGAGAAACGAAAAATGTGGATGGAACGTGATCATGGAGGGCCTCGGACTCACTTGCACTGCGCGTGAAAGTATTTGATGAGATTCTGGAGCAGGTCGACGCCTTTCTTGATCTTGATCTCGTTGACTTTGAGAAGGTACTGAAAAATAACGGACGGAAGAGAGTCAGACAGAATGATTGAGGAGTGAATCAACACACACGACTCCGCTGACCTCACACATCTGAAGCTGGAAGAAACGTCGCTCCTTCTCCATCTCCTCCGCGATTTCTGCTCCACTGATCTCTGTGCGGATCATGCCGTGCTGTCGGGCGTGCTCCTTCTTCTCCTTCTCGATCTTAGAGCTGAATGGAACACACACACACACACACACACATTATCATATAAAGCAGACACACACAGGAAACAACAGCTCATGCAGCAGGACATTCTTTCCCAGATGCCCCAGCGACATATTCCAGCCCATTGCGGATGCAGCATTTCCTCTGTGCCGGACGAGGGTTTAAAACTAATGGCCTGGGATCATGCTGAAGAAGCCGGGCTGTTTGTGAAACTGCTGGTTTAAAGAGTGAAGCATGGCGGGAGTCTGATCTAACTAGAAGACTAGAAGCCAAACACTTTTAAAAAGGGAAACGCAAAGGGGCATACAATGAAAATGAATTAATAAATAAATAGAAAATGGTTTTAACCGATTTAATTTAAAAAATATTCAATATTTTATTAATTCAATGTTAATGCATGAGAACAATTTAATGTCCTATGTCTTTTTTTCCTTTTAGTTTTGTTAAATACATTTGTCTTTGCATTTGATTAGAAAAGGGGAAACGATTGTTCATTATTGTTTCAAAAAAATATATATATAGTGTGTAAATATTAAAACATATATTATAAAACATATATATACAAAATATATTTTATAACATTTAAAAAGAAATAAAAAATAATGATTTAAACATAAATTAAACATACAAGAGTACAAATATTAATACATTTTAAAATGTGATTAAATATTACACACATGCAATTTTGCAAACATTTTGCAAAAATGAAAATGTAATTAAAATAAAATAAACACATATACTGTTTTTATACAAAAACATGTAAAATACATTTGCACTTAAGCTTAAGAATTAAAAACTCGTTGTTTCTTGCAATAATATTTGAATGTCAAATATTGAACCACAAAGTTAAAAAGTAAAAGGTTAAAGTCACACGTTAGCATCAGCTAGGAGGAAATACACGCCGACAGTCAGTTAGATAAATAACAGTCCACCATTCCTCTCTTACTCAGTGTGGAGCCACAACTTAAAAATGGTGGAATGTTGTTTCCACCGAAACACATGCAAACCAATAGATCAAAAAAAAAAAATGCTTCTGATCTCCCAAATATTTCTGTTCCTAAACAGACATGGCGAGTTCTTTAGCATTTCCATTAGCAGCTCAATTAATACCAAAGCTCGCCGCACAAACTGCCCGAGAAAGCAGGAAGCTTTGCCACGGAGCACAGGCACGGAGATGAAAGAGACTCAAACTGTAGCGGTGGAGACGATGAAAACCAGTTTAATGGAGTCAGGACCAAAGCCGTGTTAGATGATGGCTTCATTTCTTTCTGTCTGCAAAAATGAAGGGATTGGTCACAAGCCAAGACGGTTATTCTTTTACACACACTCGGCTGATGTGTGTGAGACGAGACCTTCCACTGATGAAGAACAGCAATGATGTTAGCAGACAGAGCCATAAAATAAAAGCTTGGCTTTCAAGTTAAAACTGACCAAACGGTGTGTTAGAAGAAGATATATTACCCTTTCAGTAAAGAGTGTCCCTTGCAGCTTGGAAAATATATAAAAATTACTAGGTAAAAGTCATTTTAAGTCGCAAGCAGAACAATTAGTGTGATGGGACAGGAAACAGTATTAGTGACAGCTCATTACCCAGAGTGCCGAGCAGCAATGACACCACTAACACTCTCAGTTCCTTTCAATTATTCATAGTGAGACGTTTTGAAATCACAACATGCATGGAATAAGGGCAAGGTGCTTACACTTTGGTTTCATAGTCTTTCCAGGCTTTATCAAACGGCTTCTTCAGATCCTGCAAAAGAAAAGAGACGCAAGGATAAATCCGGGGTAGAAAAAAAGCAAGTCAAAGACTTTTCACACTGACAAAGTCAAGAGGATTCACACCGCAGCCTCTTCTGCTTGGCTTCTTTCAGTGTCGGGGTTGTTTGTGAAAGGTCAAACGGTTTTGGTCTCAAGGACGTTGATGAACGGAGGCAATCTGAGAAGCGCATCAGAATTCTCACTCGCCTGCCAAAACCTCGTCCAAAAGGACCTTTGCGTTCCGAAGGCATTATGTCATGTTTCTCAAAGTACCTGATGTAATGGTAGGTTGCGTTTGGAAAGGACATCATCCAACAACCGGCAAAAACCCAGCGGAACCATGACAGCGACATTTTTACGTATAAAGCAGTAACCAGTCACACCCTAATTTATAAAGCACTAACATCAGAAAATTACTAAAGTGGCTTCAAAAATGAAACTGCCTTTTGCATTTTGGGATATGAAAAATAAACATTAAATCAGGACAACTAAATTATCAGCCATACAGATGAACTTCCACGTTCGGTTTAATAAAACAATTTTACTGGCTTATGAAATGAGTTTGTCTAATTTCATATGATAAATACATAAAGGGTTAGGATTAAAATAAAGACTAGCAAATAAAAGGTTAGCAAATAAAGATGACAAGATGGACAATGTGTGACGTGTGTTGGAAAAAAAAAATATATATATATATATATATATATATATATATATATATATATATATATATATATATATATATATATATATATCAGACTTTTATTTGAATAGGTTCTAAAATATTAGCATATTAAATATTATTTTTATTTAAATTTCATTTAAATTCATTTATTTACTTATTTTATAAATTGTTCTTTTCCTACCAAGCAATACAAAAGATTTTTTGGCAAAGTCAATAACAAGTGATTTACAGCATAATACTATAGTACTTTATGCTGGCAATGTGGATATTTTAATAATTACATAATGGCAACAAATAGAAATTCTACCACATCTCCTCATTATTTTTGACATCATTTTTTAACCTTTATGAATTTATATAGAAACATAAAACGCTTTCTTTTTAAATACATTGTTCTGCTTTAAATCTTAAAACTTGAGACTTTTGAGAGCCTTCCATACACTGCAGAAATCCTGGTTTTGTGGATGTGGAATGTAACAAGAAATTATATTAACTGTGATAAAGATCTACTAGTCTCTAGTCTAAGTTAGTCTCCGAGTTAGTTAGTCTCTAACTTGTGGATTTTGTGTTGACAACATCAGAGCACAGGTTTATTTGAGAGGGGAAAAAAAAAAAAAAAAAGGATAAGAAAGAACATATATAGAGTGATTCAGAAAGCATCCGTCAGCATCTTTTTCCGTTAACCACACCAAAACTAGCGTACGTATACAGAGCAAAAAAAAGAACGATTGAGAGAGTGAGGGAGGAAGACAGAGAGTGAAACAAGAGAGAAAAAGCAGAAGAAAGGATGAAAGGGAGAGAGCGAATAAAACAATAAATCCGCATGCTTGGCCAAGCAATGCCAGCATATGTGTCTTTAACATTCTGAGTCACGATGGCGTCACCTGGACCAAACCGACCAGCCGGAGGTGAGAGACAAGAGAAAAGGGGTGTGAGGGCTCCGAGGGCTTCAGGCCTGACATCACTCACCCGCACCCTGACAAAACAGTCCGGCTGACTGAACAAGGCATGTGCTCCTCACACTGCGAGACAATGAATGCGCCGTCATCGAGCTGAGAGCTTGTGGGATGATGTCAGCGCGTCTGCTTTTCCTGGGATTCCAATTCCGCCGACCTCAGCAAAATCCGGCGTGAAACGCAGCGCGGGGTCACGACAAGCGCGAGGCCGAGGTCGAGTTCTCTGACGTATTACACACCCTGATAACACTTCACACTGAGGCTCGAGTCCTTTATGCAAGAGATTACACATACTTGTACACTTCAGTGGTTTCAGGCAGGTTTTGACGTTTCGTGCATTTGGATTCGAGGGAGCGTCGACTCAATGTCATTGAGGTTGGTTTATGACATTTTGATGAGGTCAGTCTTAAGAATGCACCTCTGCTTGTGTGGGTTTCCTCCAGGTCTCATGTATCCAAAAGTAGAAGATTATAAAATCGTGTGTGTGTTCCATTCTGATTGGTTGGTCAAAAATCTAGCGTGTCTTCAGAGTTACTGTGTTTGGCTTGTCTTAAGCCGAAGAGTTTCTATGTCATGCATGTCTTTTCTTTTTTTTTATTTTACATTAGTTAAAATTTAATCAATGGCAAATCTGCTGTTAAGACAAATCTGAGAATCCGGTAAAATGTCACACACTTTCAAATGTCAAACAAAACAGCCACGTATCAGCCCTCGGATTGATTTTTCACATCCAGTATTATTACATGATTTACGATTAGTTAAAAGAAAATACATTGGGTGGCTTTTTTTTTTTTTCTAAAGACAAGCATCTACAAGGTTCTATGGAAGATGAAAATGAAACAAAACCTGGATCGTGCCTCCGGACAATAATTTTAGATCACAAGCACAAAATGACACAAAACACATCTTTCTATTTCAAGAAAAGGTGGATCGAGTTTGGATCGACGTTCACGCGGACTGATCCGTTCGTACAAGGTCAGGCGTTAGTCAATGCTACTTCAGAAACCGGCACAATGCTGATGTGAACCGTTCCAAAAACCTCTGACCCTCGTAACTGCCGGACTAGCGCACATCATTTCACCGGTCACTACAACAGGAAACTTGATACGACAAAAGATTTATGCCTTTAATACAGGCCGATCTATACAAAAATCTATAGCGCTGCTAAGCCTGTGTCTAAAAGACTGGAGACCTTTTAAAATAATCAACAGAGATACAAATAACTTTTGATTAATAACCAGTAATGAATATTTCTCTAGATCCACCACAGCCTAGAAATCAAACCCACACGTTTGATATTGGAATTCCTGACATATTTATGTGCATGAATAACTTGTGAAGTAAAACTTGGATCGAGTGAAAGCAGCTCGAATTAATCAATTGAAAGGTGATGAAATTCAAGCACATGGTGGTTCAATGATGCAGTAAATCATCTGCTCATCTAAGCATTTCAAGGCCACTTTCCCCAATCAAAAAAAGAGAAATAGAGAGAGATACGGTGAGAGAACAAGAGGAAGTGAGAGAGTTTGGGAGAGTGAAGGAGAGAGAAAAAAAGAGAGGGATGAAGAAAGAACGTGAGAGACATAGATCTGTAAAAAAAAAAAAAGAAAGAAAGAAAGAAAAGTGTGAATGAGAGTGTGCAAGAGATTAAAAAGACAAAGATGAAAGAGAAGGCGGAAAATGTGATAGAGACTGATGAGGTAAACAAGAAAAAAAAGACAATGAAAAAGTGGATGAAAGAGTGAGAGCAAGCTAAAAGAGAAGACAGAGAGACAGAAAGAGGAGAGGGTGAGACAGATCTCATTAAAAGAAAAATCCCATCTCAGACGGCGTCACGTGGTTCTATCAAAGGTCACCGGGTTCCAACGGACGGTAGTGAAACATGGAAGACGTTTCTTGAAATATGTCCAGTCTTTTCATCATGCTGGGGATTCTGGGCGCTCAGTTTCAATCTAGCTACACAAGTCAAGCTTACTAGGAAATGTAAAAAAAAAAAATTAATAAAAAAAAATAAAACATCAAAACTCACCCCTTTCACTCCCTTCAGATCTCCTTTCAGCAGACTGTCCAGTGGGAAGGTAATGATGTTGTTCATGTTCTGAAACTAGAGTCGAAGCGGCGCGTTGGAGAAATTCTACATCACAATGGCTTTAGAACTGAACAGAGACGAACACTTGCAACTTGCAACGAGAATAAGGGTCTTTTGTTCTATTTTTGGGATTCATATATCTTTCTCTTTACTGTATTTTTAATTGCATTTTAATTTTTTTTTTATCTTCATATTTTTTGTATTTTTAATAACATTTTATATTTATTTTTACTGTGTTGAAATGTATTTATTTTTTATTTTATTTTACATTTTTATTGTATTTATTTGCTCGCTCACGATCGGAAAACACATTTCACTACAGGTCGTACCAAATATAAAATAAAATTGGAATTTTGGTTTTAACTCCCACAGTCCAAAATATTTGTTTTGGAGAAAAAAATATATATACGTGTGTGAATGTATGTGCCTGTGGGCCCCGTGTTGTGATTGGTTGATGACGGCCCAGAGTTGCTATGATTGGCTCTAGCTTCCCATGTTCAAAAAAATGGAAAAGATGTTTAGAAAATGAACAGACAAATGAAAAATATACTGTGGTGATGACATAATACATTTCAAAACAAATTTATTATTCAGACTGAAATGTCCAGCTCAATGGTTCAAAAAACTACAATCGAATGTTGATTGGATTCATAATCGTTCACTATCAATTTGATTCAAAATAATCTTGTTTTTTCCCCTGTGACTATCATATAAGAATCAGCTCAGGTCTTCTTTCATTAAAAAGTGAAGTTTCACACATCATCGTCATCACAGACCCACAAAACGAATGTTCTCACCAGGTTCTTGAAGAGGGCTGTGAGCTCCTTGGTGAACACAGAGAACTTCAGGAAGGCTGATCCCAGGTCAGGGTCGTCTCTGTAGACACAGTTCTCTCCAAACTTCTCCAGCGCTTGAGTGTACTGCTCCTCATTCTCCACGTGAGCTAAAACAGACAGAGAACGTCAACGTGGTCTACAACATTCCCTCTAAAATCGAGGGAACCTTGGAATCATTTTTGTTTAAGTAGTAGAACTAATGTTTTCTCTTAAACTTTCCAATTTCTTAACTTTTAGACAGACAGCCAGTGTGTGTGAGCTGATGGCAACACAATTAATTGTCTTACGATACTTGTTTACATTTCATTTGTGTGTGATATAGTTGAAAATGTTTAAAACTGCTACTTGTGACGGATGGATGGACAGACAGATGCTCAACGTAAAAAACTTTAACCATAAAGACCATGTCCTCACAAGTCCTGTTCCATGCGTCCCCATCTTCTTCAGTATTTGTTTCAGTGCATTTAGTCCAGTGTGTTTGAATCTCATTCCACCCCATGAATCATTTGTTCAACATCACACAATCACTAGTCTTTTTTCATTGTTATTCCACACTCTGGATAGCACTTTCACAAATGCTTTATTTCTGATAGGAACAGATGTGAGTGTCAAGAGATTAAAAAGAAAAATGCGGATCATCCTCCTTACTCGACTCAACTCTCTGTCTGCGTGCACTCCAGGGAAAAAGCACAAGATGTGGAAAACAAGCAAGCGTGTAATTCACTGCTAATGCTGCAGTTACGTAGCAAACTTCCCATGGTTTGTCTGGAGGGGAAATGAGTAATCTACAAGTGCAGACGTGCCACAAAGTGTCGGGACGCTGTCCAACCAAATGTGGCGTGTTTACAATCAACACCTGAAGCTCCTGCAGGACATCTTCTGAGTGACCTTCCCAAGAGCGGAGAACGTCATCATGCCTACCGCTCAGAATATGGCGCCCAAAGTAGTCTACTGTGACAATGATGGTCCACAACCTACACAAAAAATGTTCATGGATGCTTAACAAAAAAAAAAAAAAAAAAAGTCAGAATTTTTCAATTTTGAATTTCAGTTCATCTTAAAACTCTGTTAGAGACTAAACATTAATTATTTGTCCTTCAAAATAATCTGAAGGTCATCTCCTGAAAATTAGCCCCTACTTCCAATAGATGCACAAAATAAGTTTCATAATCTTTATAGTTGGAATATAGAAACACAAAGAGTGGGTCACAGATCACACCTCCACAGGTCGTACTTTGGACATCCCTGATCTAGCATGGTTTATTTTCTCCAAAATTCCCCTATGTTAAATGTTATTAAGAAACTGATATCCCCCCTAAGACAAAGAATATGGGTTCGGTTTAGAGATGTATTTGTAGCAACTATTGTAGCACTATTGAACGTCTTTTGGACAAAACAAATGAAGAAAAAGAAATGGAAAAAAAAACAATAGATTAGCAAAAGTTGTGTGCTCCAAAGACTATAAGCCGTCTATCTTATAAGAGTCGATCTTATAACGAGCAGGGAAACCAAGGACCAGATCAAGGACAAGATCTTGATGACTGAGCATCACTGGTTGAGCAACTAGAACCTGAGGTCCTTCACAAAAATGTGCATGTGGTCCTCAGAACCACAGAGAGATCTCCACACGTCCTGACATTCTCTGTAGCGGCTGCACAGAAGAGGAACGTTTCCAGCTGATCCCGTCGTGAATGTTATTACATTAAATCTCGAAGCCCAGCAGTGTGTAAAACCTCAACACCCGTTCTGTTTGGCCTTCAAACATCATGGCTTTGTTGCACTGGCCAATGCATTGAACCTCTCTTTTATTTCTGAAGCGATATGTGATCCATAAACATCACTGTGCCCTTCTCTATAGTAATCCAACCCCTATAGGAAGTGTCTTATTCTGGATGAGAGGCTATTTCAGTGAACTGTGGCTGCTCCATCACCTTCATTGTGACCTACAAACGACAAGTTCTCCAACCAAGTTTCCCAACAATGGGTTGCCCAAAAGTTTGCATGTTCTCCTTGTGCTGGCGTGGGTTTCCTCTGTGTCTCAAACATTCCAAAAACATGCGTTCCGGAGAAATGGAGTTTAGAAAATTTTTGTGTGAAAGTGTGTTACTGTGTGTCCTGCTCTGCGATTGGTTGGTCACTAATCATGGATTGTTTTCCCACTTTCAGGTCCAGACTTGCCCGGATAGACTAAGGCATTTAAAGACATTTAATATCCTAAATAATATGTTTAAAAATTGAGTGTGCGCCTAATAATTCTTGAGAAAAAAAATTGTCATTATTGGTGTGCCTTATTTAAAAAAAATACAGTTTGATATGAAAAGTAAAGAAAAAAAGAACAGGTTTTCATGTTTTATGTTGATGATAAAAACAAAACAATTACCCAGAAAAACAATAAAACTGCAATGGCTAAAAATCAATCAGTTCTCAAAAGTGGATAAAAAAAAAAAGAGATTAAAAAGAAGATTAAAAATATATATATATATCTGACAAATAATATGCTCTTAATCAGCCAATCCAAAAAGACTGATCAACACAGCTACATAGTTGGGTTTCAGTAGAGCACAAAAAAGTTTCCCGTCCAGAAGGAGTTTTTCTGCTGATCTCAGAACTGTGGCCATGAACTTGACCTGAAATAAGCCGGGGAGATTGGCGCTGGATTACTCATTAACACCTGTGCAGACACCTGGTTTATAGGGCAAGACGACAAATAGAAAATCCCCTCGGCTGAGTCACAAACTGCACTTCCCCTCTAAACCCAGAACTTTAATTCAAAAATGTTAAATCAAGCATTTAAAAACCTTTCATTGATTATTTGTGTGGAAAGGGTTTGTTATTCTGATCATTTTTACTCTTTGAACTTTATGTCATAGTTCTAGTTTAATATTAAACTTTAATTAGGATATATTCTTCAAGTAAGCCTAACAAATGACCATTGAAAAAGTATAATGGTAAAGTACGGCACTAAACCTTTGTTTATGCCCATTATGCCCCAATAATAAAAAAAATGATTGTTCAGAATAGAAAGAAAAAAAAAAAAAGAAAAAAAAAAACATATCCAACATTCAAATATAATTCACAAAAATATTGAAAAACAAGTTCTGGATAATTGTTCGATAGACGGAAATGAAGTCTTTAAATCAGATTACTGTATTTACTGTAAATCAGTTTACTGTAAATCAGTAAACATCATGATCATTTTATTTTGGAAAACAAAGTTCAAAAGAAACTGTAGTTTGTTGTACACATTTTTGTGATGCAATGTAGCATCCATAACAGTGTGTGTGTGTGTGTGTGTGTGTGTGTGTGTGTGTGTGTGTGTGTGTGTGTGTGTCAGTCATTGCAAATTAGTAAAAAAACGTTAACAAACTTTTTGTGACACTTGATTTTTCAGATTTTTGTTTTTTTTTAATATTGAGCCCAAACTGCTGTTTGTCACCATAATAAATAAAAAACATCAGGTCTGGCGCGTCAGTTTCTCAATCTCAAGGTCTGTTCAGAACTTCAGCTTGTATTTAGGCGAAAGTTAATAGTGTTGCAGAATATATGTCTATATATGTATAAAAAAAAAAAAAAAGAAAGAAAGACAAGAAGCCCGGGAGAGGTAATAACACAGGCAGAGATGTTGTTGTTTTCCTTTATTTTTCCAAATCATACTTCCTTCAACAATTTGTCCTCTTCCTTTCTGGGCAGCCTGGAGCTTTCTGTCTGCTAGACACTGGTTGTGCATAAATGACCAAGCCTGTCCTGCAGAAGCGCTTGTTGGAAGACTGATTAACTGTCGGCTGAGTACAGTTGAAGAACAATTATTAGCCCCATGTGAAAATTTACAGCTCCGAGTACATTCCAAGAGTTGGTAATCAGAGACAATTTAATAAAACGTTTTTTGAACACCATGTTAAATGAGGTTCAGAAAGATTGTAGTGTTGGTGCATTTCTCTGCAGTACTTATTTGACTTAGTATTAGTATTAGTAAGTAGTTGTAGACCGAGGTTGTCATTTTAAAAACTTTTTATGGTCTTATTTTTAATGTTTCTCTGAAGAACATCCCAGTACCAGATGCACAAAATCACCCCCACAGCATCAAATACCAACCACCATGTTTCACTTTGGGAATTACAGGCAAGTTACTACAGGCAAATCAGGTAAAATTTTCAAGTGACTGAACAACATTGGTTTAGTCTAAATCTACTCACAAAAATACTCCAAGGAGACTAAAAATATTGGCCTTTTTAGCCTTTATAGTTTTATTTATTATGTTATTTTATAATGTTATTCCTTATAAGAAATGGGGCTTTCTCTAGAAAAAAAAAACAATATTATTAAAATGATGTGAAAAGATTTCCATGCCTTCACATATTCCCATCTACCCATTATGCATCCACCCGGTCTGTATGACTCCCCGTCTAAAATAAATATTAAACACTTCTTCCCAAGCAAATTTGCAAGACCAGTAATATTTGAAAAACAATACAACAAAAGTCAGGGACGTTTAAACCGGTAAAATTCAAAACATGCTGAACATTTCATGAAGTGTGCGTTTGCTCAACCACACGTGAGCAAGACACAAAAGCCTTGACTTCTTTGAACAGGAAACAATAACAGAGCCCGGCTCTGGGAACCTCATCTGCATGTAGGGGTGACAGAAACAAAAGAGGTGTCCTGGCACAGCTGTCCCCCGGGGCGTGGAGGACAGCTGTCCCGCGAGAACAGAGCCAGCAGTGTTTCTGGAAAAGTCTGGATCAGCAGAGCTCTCCTCATGCAGTAGGAACAGATTCAGTCTGTGAGTGTGCCGTGTTGTCAGAGAAAGGACAGCCAGCACAATGGAGGGCTGCTTAAGCTCAGTGCCACCGGCCTGTACAAAGACCGCTCCTTCAGAACACGCTGAAGAGTGCCGCTATTCAATCAAGCATCACTCGGAAACACTGGAGGGGAATGCTAATGGGATTCGTGTTGACTGTCACGTGACCAAACCAAGAACTCCGTCTGCTTTTACCTTCTGTAGGACGAGCAAACCGTCCAACAGAGGATTCTTTTTCGGTCCAAAAATATATACGCATGCAAAATATGGCGGGAGGAACCTTCTTCCCCTGTTAATGTTTCATTGGTGTTCCATTTCAGTATAGCCATTTTGTGTTTTTTGCCCATTTTTATATAAACATTATAGAATTGTAAGGTTCAAAATAAAAAAAAAACGAATCAAGTAATTGTTTCTTTGGTTGAAAATATGAACCAATTTTATTTCTGTTAGAACCACAAGAAAATATATTTTCTCGTTACATTGTCACAAGATACATTCGTGACAATGTATCTACCAATGTGAAAAAAATAAAAATAAAATGATAATTTTGAATTTGACTACTTGCATTTCAATATTTTGATAGGAATGAATTGGGCATCACTGTCAGCGGTTGTTTCCCTTCAAACAAGGAAGCAGTTTTTACCCCAAAAGATGCTTTTCTGGTCTGTTCGAAGCCACTTACCCAAGCCTGAGGTGTAAATGGCCTTCACTGACTTCTTCATCTTGTAAAGAACACTGCGGTCCACATCCAAAGCCTGGACATACAAAGAACACTGAATAAATATACTGGCACCCCAAACACACCCAAGATACAAGCTATTGACATATTAATGAAGACATTTAAAAAGAAAACAGACTTTTACAAAAAGAAAAAAAAAACATGTAAATGATTTCCGAAAGACTAGGTTGAATTGTTAGAAACTCCTTATACACAAACGCTGCTGGTTTATTTGCCGGAGAACGTTCCTGCTGTTTCCAGCCTGCAGGTGATTCATTATTGAAAAGCAAACTGAATATTCTTTCCCAGCAATCCCAGCTCAGCAGGAGCAGAGGAAGTCAGTGCGTTTTTATCACCAACTTCAGTTGTTATTAGGGTTCCGTTAATTATAGTTTGACCATCACAATGCGTCAAAACTTCTTGGCTTTGCAACTGCATTTGGTTTTTACACAAGAAAAAATCTTGATTTATTACGGACGAATAGTGTTAAATGTAGTGATTTATATTTAATGATATGTTTAAGCGTATTGTTGCAAAAATGCAACGTGTGATAAAATAAAAGCAAAAAAATGACCCCTGAAACCCATAGCTGCCCGCGTCTTTTCAAGAAGGGCATACGAACTGAACATAACAAACTGTAGCATTTCATACAGCGACTAAGTTATAACAACCGAGAGAAATACATTCTTCCGATTTGAAGAATTAACAAAAGCAAGACTAGGTTAGGGGAGGGTGGTAAACTTGAACGAACGTGCCACAATATGGATTATGCAATACTGTGGACACCGTCACATTACATTTTAATACACAAATGCTGTATATAAACACTTTAAAACAGTGTAACACGTTTGTTTCGTTACAACTTTTAATGACGTCAGAGAGACATTGCTAATCGAACACAGAACGCGTTGTAACAGATTGTAAAGTCTACTAAGAAAGACCTGTAAAACGCACATGCAGCGCTGTTTCCACTTTTTTTTTTATTTAAAAAAAAAAAAAAAAAAGATATACTGTATTGAAAATGACAAATGCTTATCCAGGTTACCCCATGTGTCTAATTCCTTACTTTACATTTTTGTAGACCTCAATTACATAATTTGTACTCTAACTTTAGTCCACCACCTTTCCCCCCATTATACCGTGATATAATACAGATACAGTCTGGACACTAGAAAATACCGTCATATAAATTTTTACTCATACCGCCCACGTGTAGTCCAGGCTTTATCATAATTTTCTTATTATTCCTGACAGCACATGCTGCAACATGCAACATTCCTATCACATGGTATCGATATGTAGTGTATCCCACAAGCGGACAGCATCGATTCCTATAGTGAATTTTTTTTTTTTTTTTTTTCCAGAAAGGCTGCCTAGTTAGTGCTCGGAACCGAATTACACCTGCACCTTCAGAAAATTGTTCAAAATTGTTGTAGTACTTGAAGTTATTCTAATTGCCTTGTATTTTTTTTTTTTTCTCTCCCCTCCTCTCCTGAGCGCCAAGTGTCGTACGACCGGAATCTCCTAGGAGTTTCGGAATCATCGGTGGTGCTTCCTGGACCTCTGTGGACCTGATGACGCTGTTGGCGTGGAGAAGTGGAGCCGCCTCTTTCCCCACTGAGGAGGGAAACATCGCTCCTGAATCATCATTAAATGACGCGGAACAACCAACGCACTGATTGTGTAGTGTTAGAATGCCGGAGGAGACTGGCACCAGTGAGCCGGGTTCTCCCCAGGGTTTTTCCTCGTTAAAGAGGTTTTTTTACCTGGCCACTGTTGCGTATGTGCTTGCTGGCTGGTCTTTGTCTTTGTCTTGTCATAACCGCAGCCACTTAGTTAACACCAACAATCCAGACGACAAATTGAATAAAAAGCAACATTTCCCTTACATATTTACATGTGCGCTTTGAGACAGTTAAAACGCCTTACAAATACTCATTATTATTATTATATTAATTAATCAGACGTTCTTTTCAGCTCCACCTATTCCTCATCTGAACGCTCTTCTCTGCTCCACTTCCAGAGCAAGAAACGCTTGACGATGAAATTCTTTGCTTCAGAAATCCTGTGGAATATTTTCTTTTCAGCAAACATGGTGTCTGCTCTGGTTTAAACTGCTGACCGCTCAGATCTGACAGTCTTCTACTCGTTCTGTGGAATGAGGCAGACCGTGAACCAAGAAGACTGACACCGCACTATACAAGCTTGTCAGGGAAAACAGGTTGGGAATTAAGATTTCAAATTGTTGAATAGAATTAGCATATATAAATATACCCACATATAACAGAATATCACTTAACCACTTTGGAACACCAGACCTGGTATTTGAATGTTTAAGACTTCATAACCTGAATCCAGAATCTTCAAAACTTCAAAAACTGAAATACAGTTTAACTAAAAATCCCCAGACTCCCTCAGAGCAAAGGAAAAAACTGCAACTGGCACTTTACAGTGAAGTCTTGTTCGGCCGATATAAAGGCCGTCTTGTAATGCTGGGCTACATGATGAAAAATAAAATCTCAATATTATCAATATAGAATGTTAATTGGGACTAATAAACATTTTATTTACAATTATCTACAAAAAGGTCGTTTAAAATGTAAAAAAATAAAGTGATGATATTTTAAGGGTTACTTTTCATCTTATTTGGGACAGGGGTGTGTGCCCAGCGCCGCTTTAGTGTCCCGATGGGCCCCAAATAACCAGAATGGACTTTATATGAAACACAAAATTGGGTTTCTACTTGTTTCTATCTTTTCACTTTTCTCTCATTTCTTTCCCCCGTCTTATAAGCGGGTCTAAACAGAATACCACAATCCCATAGCTGAACTGGGGGTTCGACTTATAAGCGGATCTATATATATAGAAGAGAGAGAGAGAGAGAGAGAGAGAGAGAGATACCATAGGTAGGTAAAGTTATTTGGTATATTATTAGAATATTTATGAAATTCCATTTATAAAATGTGCATTTATAAGTAAAAGTAATTGCATCTACCTAGATCATTTCGGTCTGCTACACCAAGACAAAACAAAACAAACAAACTAAGGTTTTATTAAATGTAATTGTACATTTTTAGAAAGCTTTGTTTATTTTAATGTTTATTTTTTTCTGATGTAAAAGCAAGAATAAAAAAAAAAAACTATAAAAATATAGTTATATCATATTTTCTAAAATCATGAAGTCGTAATTGTGAAAATCATGAAGTCGTAAAGAATTGTGATAATATTAATAATTAGCAAATGACGTACAAAACGTTGCAGATTATTTCTAGCTTTTTGACTAGTTTGGATTCGCTTGTGTGGCAACAATGTCTACAAGAGCTTTTTGATCAAGATGAAATCTTTCACGCGTTCAATGAAACCGCCACTTCCAAAACGTGACAGCCAGACAACAAATCCAAGGCGGAATTTAATCCAAGCCATTAAAAAAAAAAAAAAATCGATTTGCTCGAGAAAACGAAATAAAACTGTCAAAGGGCCATGCCGGCGTCTAGACTCTTCACAACATCTCATTATAAAGCATAACTTTAGCCTCTACAAGTGGAATTAAGGGTGTTAAATGAATGGGCAGTGCCTTTCTGACAGACAGACCAAGTGGAACTCTGTAATCTGAGACTACCATCAGCCTCCATTCATCTTCATCTCGCGGGATTTCACGCTGTAACAGAGCTATATAATCGGATCGTGTCGTCCTTTATCATCTTTGAGCTTGGCTTCAAACCTAATGAACACGCTCAGACAACTCCGTTTCCGGCTGTGAATCTTAACATGCTAGAGTATCAAGTCATCAATGTGAAATAGATACGAAACCTGAAAAGTTGTAACAGAGAAATCATTGATTTTTTTTTTTTTGGACAAAAATCCTGCGTTTTTTTCTAAACCAGGGTACTTATACTCAGACGGGGGCACACTTCGAACACAATCAACATTTGTAAAACACACTAAACAAAAAATATGTTTTTTTTAATATAGATAGAACGTGAAGGTGAAAATATCTCCATGTTGAAAATATCTCAGAGTCTTTAAACTACTCTAATTTAACATTTTCCTTGTTTGCTAACTAATTTTGTGTCTCTGTGTGTCTCTCTCTCTGTGTGTGTGTGTGTGTGTGTGTGTGTGTGTGTGTGTGTGTGTGTGTGTGTGTGTCTCTACAGAAATATTTTACAACTTAAATTAGACAAGACACACACACAGACACACAGCAGTCATCTTTTTTTTACCATTCTTCCCAACTTTGGTTAATTATATATTCATTAATTATTACACATCACACTACCTCAACAGTGCCAAAACATTACAAATCCCACAAACTGATTCCATTGAAACTCAGGCCCTGGAGTGGAAATGACGTCATGCACCATCTGCCCCGCTCTGGCCTAAAGAGAAGCATCACTGGGCCATCACTATATATTCCGCACTGCTGGGAGAGAAGCCGGTTCAGAGCTTATTGTCCACTCATGCAGCGGTGATCCTGATTTACGGGACACGAGGGAAGAAGTCGCACCAGAGGACAAATGGAAAGGAGATTGTCCTGACAGATGCTGCTGTGCCGGGGTCGCATGATGGAGACGTGCAGTGGTTTAACAGGAACCAAAACGGTAATTGCGAGACCTAGTTTGTCTATTTGAGTAAGGCCACGATATAAATACTCAACAGGCGCCTGGATGTAAAAGTTTTCATTTTTAGAATTCTTGAAGACTTTTTTTGTTATCCGAGTTGACCATAATCTAATTGCTTGAAATGAAAAAAAAAAATTAAGCAGGATTTTAAGAAGAAAAATTATAACAACACATCAAAAAAGTCCATTGAATCCAGAATAGCCAGTCTGTTGGAACTTCAAATCAGTGATGATAAAAAAAAAAGCATTCTCATTTCCTGATCCACTTTTCAATCTCTGGGCCATGGGGAGCCGGAACCAATCCCAGAAACTGTTGGCTTGAAAGCGAGACACGCCCAAATTGATGACTGACCAATAAGAAAGACCAATTCTAGGCACAAGATGTGCATTTGAGGTCCAGTCAGGGTCTCCGGTTTCCTCCCACGGTCCAAAAACTATAGGTGAGTGAATGTGTGTGTGTGCTGAGATTGGCTCCAGCTTCCCAAGATCCAAAAATGGAGAAAGCGGTAGAAAAAGAAAGGATGTAGTTTATATTTGACATGTTATATAAATGGATGAATCAACTTTTATATTACGGTTATATTACACATGGTAGTCTACTTAATATTTTTCTACCGTTATATGAATGTGACAACTCCTTCAAATTGTATCCAGAATAGCGCTCAGCAGATTTCATAGATATTCGACTGAACAAATCACAAATAAAATAATTTTGAGAAAATGTTCCAATTCCCACAATCTGTAAGAAACGCTTCAGCTTTCAGCATATGTCTGATTAAACCCAGACTCTTTTCATTCCTCAGTCTTTTTTACTTCCTCTCACCAATAGCCTAGTCTGAACCCAGATGCCATCACCGCCCAATCTGGAGAACAAAGCCACGAACGAAGAGCGTCGTCTGTGCGACACGTGTCGGGTGTCACTTTATAGCACACTCCACTTTCATCTTCTGAAAGCAGACAAAAATCAGCCTAGGCAGTTGAACTTGGGCCAAAAGAGGCATCAGGGAAGCAATTATCCCATCAGAAGACAAGGAGCTGATTTATGTCCAGGTTCCATCCAGGCATCAGATGTTTTCACTCGACAAACAAATGTCAGACGCAGTGAAAGGACGACTGTTTGGGTCCTTTCGCCTTTTCTCTGCATTTTATTTGAATAAAAACTGTAATACAGTGCAGACTAACATTACTACATTTATACTACGTTATTACTACTAAACTACATTCTGTGTGCTACATTCTGAGTGTGACAGGCACTGGAGTGCAAGTTTACAACACAATTAAAATAAAAATACACGAAAAAACTTTAAATATTTGCAGCTGTAGGGCTTTTATTACAAAGCGCTCGGTCAATGTTATAGCAATGTTACGATGAAGTTCTCTCGCAGAGTCGCTTTTAAAATTAAAACACAAAACTCCTCCCACTCTCGCTATAAACAATTATTTACAGGAAGTTACCAAGAAAGCTAGATAAAATGGTGTGTGTGTGTGTGTGTGTGTGTTTGAATTTGATACATATAAGTGGTTTAAAATACATTCACCAATAATTAACTTGTAAAAATGTACATTTGAAAAGATTTGTTTATAATAGTAGGCACTAGGCATCTTTGAGAACACAATATTAATATTTACACACAACATCTAAAATTATTTTAAAATTCCATTGTTTCCAGGCCACGGGTGAGAGAATTAACCATGAAATAAATCAAATAAAAATAAATGATGAGAAATAAATGATAAACGCGCTTCATTTAAAAAAATAATAATAATAATATTTAACACTTTTTAAAATGAAGTTGTATAAACTAATTGTATTTTCGGCCAATATAAGTAAATAGTAAAAAAAAAAAAAACATTTAATGGAAATAATGTTGGGAAAAATATATACTATGCAACATATCAAAACATGAACAACAACAAACCAGAAGTCAATAAAATGTTTTATTATAAAATTATTAACAGTTATTGTGTCAACTACTGCGCAGATAAACCCAAAGAAATACAAGACTAATGATTTGGCGTCATGGCATAACACAAATGTTTCACTAAAGCATAATGTGTAAAACATTTTATGTAAACTTATAATGGCAACAGTCTTTTAAAGAGTACACTGTGGTTTTCTAACTCCCTCCACACACACACACACACACACACTTAAAGTGCCACACAAAAACGGAAAAAAGCACAGAAGTTCCATTGTGCAACAGTGGCGTGTAACTGCGCTGAGCGTCGCGTGTACAAAACCCGAATATCCCACTTGATATGGCCAACACAAAGTTGGTCTCCGTGACATGACATGGAAAGTTAAGCTCATAAAAACACTTCCACAGGCTTCTGAGATCAGTGTCCAGGGATTAGATAAAGTGTGTAATGCATAACACAAATTATGCATTTCGAACTGAAATATGAGTTGAAAGCTGGAATGTGGTAACCAACATTAAAGTGACTGTTTTGCTTTACCATATATTTTGAATCATAAGGCGCACTGAAGTAGATTTTTGGTGCACCAATAATAAACGTCTAATTTCAATTTTTCTTTATCAACGAGGCACACAATTTCCTAATTTTAAAGGCAGTTGGTCCATTTTGAAACATTTTTTTTGTGCTGAAATACACAGTACACTCCCACTTTGCATGAAATAGTAACTCTTCCTAACTGGCCTCTATTAAAACCACTTTCTCCATGTCCTATAAAAATGAAAACAATTTAATCAAATATTCAGTCAGTCCCGAAACTAGGTTACCAATCATCGTTATGATTATCCTTCAACCCAAGTATCGAAACATTATGTAAAAACTTGAAGAGTCCGAGTAAATCCAGCTGACCGTCTAAACTATCCAAGCAACACCAAGTAGCCCGGAAAGAACGTGGCAGCACACATTCAGCACTCGCTTCTGACACAGGCAGAAGAAAAGCAAGAAAAAGCTGCAACTCGTTTAAAAACAGATGACCAGACTTTAGCCAAGCGCTCCTGCCGTGTTGCTCGGATGTTACTATAGTTATTATTCACCGGACTACAGACTATACGCGGCTTCTCTGAGCTTATAACTAGAATAGACTTCCTGTGTATGTTTGAGACCAACAGTGCCCACATTTTTAGGCTAGCGAGCCAATTATAAATGACCAAGACAAAAAATAAAACTGCTAGACATGGTTCCTTTAAAATGTAATGAGAAATCTTGTTTGGTACAGAATGTTAATGTAACTTGTCTAACCACATGAACCAGCATTGCACGAAACAACTACAACAATGTTTTTGGCCTGTACCTTACCTTCAGAAGAGTCCATTTTCATAAAAAATGCACGGTCTTCTTTTCTTTTATTTCAGAAAACCGATGAAGATGTAAATTGTGTTACTAGAACATCTGATGATACAAAGAACATGTCAACAAACTATACAAATGGTTTCGGAGTTACAGAATACCCTGTTGTCAAGTCCTAAAATCATCCATCCATCCATCCACCAATCAATCCATTCATCCATCCATCATCTACCACTTACTCATTACTGGGTCAGTGGGTCGTGGAGAGCTCACCAATCCCAACAACTCTGGGACTGAAAGACACACCCTAAATCGGTGGCTTACCAATCACTAGACGCAGACACACACAATCACACACAGACCTGTGGATAATTTTCGGAGACCGTGAGGAAACAAGCATCCCAGTCCTAATTTGTCAGGAAATCCTACCACAATCCGGAGAGTCCATCCCAAGTCTTTAAAATAGCCCCACTGGGCGTAATATTAAAGTATAACACAGAACCTGTGTGTCACCACAAGGAGTGATAATTCACTTTATAAAAATCTTTGCTTCAGCGTCCATTAGGGTCGCTAGAGCAACAAGCCATCCTGAGTGAGATTGGCTTTAAGTGCTCGGCTAAAACAGAAGCTTCTGGGAGTTGAAACGCCCATTTTGACAGAATCACACGTGTGACTTTTCCTTCACTTCCTCCACCAGTTGTTTTCCGTGCGGGGAAAAGCTCGGCCTGGATGGCTGTGGTCCTGAGTTTCAACTCAACAGAACCTCCATTGTCTTAAAGGAGCGTGCGAGGGTACGAGCAGAAGCCAGAGACGAATGAAAGGAAAACGTAACTTGGAAACTAGAAAGTCGAAATCCATTAAACGGTTCATTTTTTGAGGATTTAGTCAAACGGGTTTGGTTTACACAAGCTACTCAGACGTGTGTTTGAGCGAAGGAAACTCCCTCGTGTTTCCCCTTCTCGTGAAAGTTTATTGGTCCATTTGTCTGTAGTAGAAGCGCTTGTCAACAGGAAGACCTTTTGCCCTTCGGTGGCCACTTCAAAGTAAACCTCCGTCTTGAACAAGCATGAATACACACACGTTACAACAGACCTCAAAAGCCGAGCACCAAAACTCATCAAGAAAATTAAAGCTCCCTCGGGCCGCTGACTTAAAGGTTAATCCTAGACTTAAATTGAGCATTACCAAAGACAGTCCTCCATTGCAGAGCAGAGCAGTGCTCTTACCGGCTCAGCTTTTAAGGACTGCTTTGTAATTCCCAGCGATTTCAAGGGAGTGTGTAAACTCCAGGGGACTGATGGAGGTGCAATCTGGTGAAATGAAGACCAAATGTGTCCCCTGGGGACAAGTCCACAGCATCAGGAAAGGTTTCTGTGTTTACAGTGGCCAAGAGAAGGTCAGTTGGAATTTTGTTAAAAGGTTTGTAGCTTCGGATCTCAAACTGTTATGGACCACTAGTCCTTGAGCAAGACATTGAATCACATTTCTACAGGTCCAGGCTGCTATACGTGTGTGTTTGTGTGTGTGTGTGTGTGTGTGTGTGTGTGTGTGTGTGTGTGTACGAACATTTGGGAATTGTACTGAAGTAGGACCTTATGGGCACTTGTGGGACCCTTGGTGGAACACCTGCACTTTGAAGGCCTGTTTGAGGAGCAAGATGGGATTGTAGGGTTACAACTGAGTTTGTGTGAAAATAACAGCACAATTGTCCCACTGGGGTTAATAAAGCATCTTATTCAATTATAAGCAAATTGTGACAGCTTCTAACACTAGTAGTTTGAAAAACCACAAGTTGTTGTTGACGCCAAATTTTACCAGAAATATTTTTACCATCAATTCTGCATTCTACATTTTTGGATGCACTCTACTGTTGTACAATATTAATAATATAGTATATGTTTGAAGTGTATTTGTTCACTTGTCCGTTAGCTCTCGACCTCAAAACTATAACTATACATGAATTTGGAACGTTTTAGATTTTTTTTTTAAGTGCAATGATGCTAACTGAATTTCATTGGCTCTGACTTGTACTTAGATTATTGACAATTTAGTCTAATTTAATCCTACATTTGAACTTGTTACTACTGATTTGAAAGGCATTTGTTCTTGTACTTATGTATATGTAATGACAAACATAGTCTAAATAGGATTTTATTTTCCATCAATTTTACTAAACCATCATCAGCCCAAACAATATATATAAAACGAAAGATGTTTGCCTGTCGTGAGGCAAAAAATATCAAGCAGAACCGTTTCACAGATGCATTGCTCAGGAGCTTCCAGAAGTGACAGCATTAAAAATTTAGCTGCAGTAAAAATAGACACACTCCAGAGATCACGCTGAAACCTGGACGTGATGTGTCTTTCTCGCGCCTCTCCAACACACAAAAACGAACATGTGCCTTATCCGAAAACAGTGAAATGCTAAAAATGATTGTAATTTAAAAAAAAAAAAAAAAAGCAGAAGAAAAAATATAACGTAATGATATCAAAAATCCATCCGCGAAAACCCTTTTCAATTTCTATTTCACAAGGAGCTGAAGCCAATCAATCTCTGATCCTGAAGGCAGGACACATCCCCTGGACAGCCAACCAATCACAGAGCAGGGCACACAGACACACACATTCACACTCTCGCTCACAAGCAATTTTACTATTCTCCTGTTGGCCTATTTGTGTAAACCTTGATCAAAAATGCTAAAGCTAATTTTGTAATCCGTTTGGTTTGCTTAAAGCCAAAGTGACAGTCCAACACGACTACGGATCAACTCTGGGAATCTTGGAGGACACATCAACAGATCAATGAGCAGACTTCATTAATGAAGAAGCAGAGATTGACACTTAACAACCGTCTTAAAAGGGAGTTTTCCCTCAGAAGCGCTGACAAACCCCCTGGACAGAGGGTCTCCCTGCCCCCATTAACACTGACCAAACAAAGCCCCGATGCACTTGTGAACCCAAGCAGATCAATTCAGATTTCCACAGCCCGGCTTCTCCAAAGTGTCATTGGGGATTTAATATCCAATATTTTACCATGTGACAACAAATCAAAGCCTGGCGATAGCATTAGCTAATATTGTGTGTATACAACACACTCAAAAACAACATTGTTTCAATTTCTAGCCAAAAATATCATCACTAGTAATACACGTTCTTACCTTTTAATCTGAGCGTTTACTTTCTATATTTGTCTATATTTTCATTGTCTGTTTGAGCTTTTATTTCCACAATCCTAACTATACAAAATACAGCCTAAATATGAACAGTTTATTAAGGTTCCTGATCATTTTTAATAGTACGTTATTTAAAATAGTACGTAATAGTTTAATTTAAACACCACAGTCCACACACTATGCTCTTGAACAAAAACACATACTAGAATACAGGAACTATAATAATAATAATAGTAATAATAATAATAATAATAATAATAATAATAATAATAATAAGAGTATTTGTAGGGCGCTTTTCACAGTTTTAACTATGACATCAACACACATCTAAAAACACTAAAATGTAACCATGAGACCAACTATAAGAATAACATTTAGCATTTGTCAGACATTGCCCGGTCACTCCAGTTTGCCACTATTTCGTAACTGCTGAGAAATCTTCTCATTTCAATATTTTAGTTAAATAAATAAATAAAAACATTTTATTTGACAAAGCAAAACAACGTTTTTACAAGATAACATTTTACAAAACACTTAAAACATAAGATAAAAAAAATTATGTCTGTCCCTTGAATTTGACACATATCATATAGGCTAAAAATATAGATAGGTTAGATTAAAAAAATCCGTCATTTTATCTACAAAACAAAATGCGATCATAAAAACTAGAACCTCCAAGATTTCATAAAACAGAAAGTATTTCTTTGAACACTGAACTACTTTTGACAAAACTGATTTAAGACATCGGGGGAAAGTTATGCCCCGGCACAGCAGGTGATAATGTGGCTACTGACAATCACCACGTTCCAGACCCCCAGTTCTCACCTGTTCTGGCCAGCAGCTGCTGGTGACAGCCCTGGTTGCTCAGCTGGGTCACTTACAATCACTTTTACAGCACATCTCCAGCCGTTTCAACACTTGGATTGTTTTTTTGGCCACCCAACGTAGCTCTACTAGAGCGGTGTACCTGCAGTAACAATCGGAAATTGTCTGCATCAGACTGTAGCTAGAGCAAACAAAAAAATCGTACGGAAATTCGATTCCACTGTGTGTGTGTGTGTGTGTGTGTGTGTGTGTGTGTGTGTGTGTGTGTGTGTGTGTGTGTGTGTGTGTGTGTGAAAGTGTGAGTCAGAGAGAGAAAGATTGTGTGACTTTTAATTGCGCAGAGCGAGACAAGCCACAAGCTTTAAAAGGCAGATTATTTAATCAATGGCATGAAAAAAGAAACCGTATTGACAATTGAAGACTAAAAAGTAGATTTAAATAAGTAAAGCAGCTACATAAACAAATAAACCAGGTTGTTTTTTTTCACTAAACATTGTAAATGTTCAGGCCTAAATCGGCTTGTTTGAGTTGCTGAAAGAACATTGCAACTGCTTTTTGTCCCAATTCTATGTATTCGATGTATTAAACTTGTATTACATAATGTATTATTTTACAATATTGTTCTATTAAATTCCACTTTATTTGCAGATTTGGTTGAATTGTTGAACACTTTAAAGAAAAACGGACAAAACCACAATCATGTTTTGCTTTATTGTCTCGATAACATCCATTTGACAATCAATTTAAGTTTATATTCACCATGATAACTTTCAACTTGAATATAATGTGATACTCAAGACAAACTTATCTCCAGACAATTAAACCAAAAACAAAGAAACCAAGGTACGATGACATAACACTGAACAAGATATCTTGTCTACTATTTTTCATGCTTTTCGACAGACAATTTTGCTGCCAAGGTTCCAGAGTGACGCAAAAAAATTCCGTTGTGATTTTCAAACTATGCTTCTGCAATCCAGTCATTCAGAAGGCCTACACAATTATTTGGCACAGTATGAAGTCGGACATCAAGCCGTGGAATCAAACCACAGAGGGTTTTGCAAAAAAAAGAAAAACATTTCCAAGTGTCATTTTTGATTTCCGGCTAAAAATGTTTGTGGAGTTTTTGGAGTCATAATGACATCAGTGAAACACAAAAACTGCTGCTTAAACAACCACTAGCATTCTGAGGTTTTAGCATTTTAAATATTTTAACAATAAAAGTGTAAAGATGAGGACTGTTTTACCATTTAGTGTACCATTGTATATAAATAGTATTATTGAAAAAATATATATATTTGTATTTACTATTAATGTGTGAGCAAACAGAAAATAAATTATACAACCAAAAATTGAGCAAAAACTAAATTGTAATACAAAATAAACACAAGAACAAAAATACAACCTTATCACAATGCTAAATAAGCATTAACTCAACTGTATTAAGTCTTCCTAGGAATGCCTCATCTGACCTCACAAGGCAAGGACAGATTCTCTATAAATCAAGTTTACATTCACACTGGATAAAACCAAAACTTGCAGAAAAAAATCTACCATTGAATTTAATCAAATAGAATCTAAATAATAGCAATGAAGCACACTCTAAAATGTCTAGTAAAAACGGTAATCTACTGTCAGCTCTGGTATCCAATAGCATACTGTATGATTTCCTAAATGTATGCTTTCCTACTGCTTTTTCTAAATAGATTTTAGTAGAGAAATTCCCACTAAAAGAGTTCATTGTTTTACCTTGGTGGGGAAACTCCAAAGTTATGCTTTTAAACCCGGCTACTGTCTCCAATATAAGGCACATGAATGAATTCATAAATAAATCCAACAATCCATCAATATGTTCACTGTATTATTAGAAAAATACACCAGTATAGCTTAACAGGTCCCAAGAGACCCTGGAAGAAGATCAGACTGCCTCTATAAACACTTCAACCATTGTGAAACCAATTTGCTACATGTCAGAATAAAAACCAAAGCAAACGCAGATTCCCTTTACTTTCCATCAAACGTCATATTGCCAAGGTCATCATCACAGACACAGACAAATAAATAGAAAAAACAAACACCCAACTTACAAAAGTTCCATAAAACTACAAAAATGCAAACAGCTCTATTTATGCCCATGAAGGATTGACCACAAAGCCAAAGAGTGAAAAAACAGCGTACAAGAGTAGGAAGACCAAAAACAATCATTTAGCGCCAGACTTCCTGAATGCCTCGCAGGAACACGCAGCCAGGGGACGGCAAGACACTCGCCCTTTTGCAGAATTAAAATCCAATGGCACCAACTCGGACCCATTTTTAAAATCAAACAAATGCATGAAGAACGGTCAAAAATATTAAACAGGATCCTTTTACGATAGAACTGCTCTTTTTAAGGAGAAACAAGGGCCTGTATACAAGCAAGAGAGAACATTAAGCCCAACTTTATTGTATCCCGGGGTAAAAACACATCTAAAACACGTCTACAGCATCTCTAGAGATTATAATCCAATTTTTTTTCATATAAAAATCCCAAAGGAGTTTGCCTCCATTTAACACAACATCTCTAGTAGAGCTGAGGAATGGTATTTATAGCTTGTCAGAAAGAGGCTTCAGTCGTGAGCTGGATGTTTCTATACAATCTATTCAGCACTGAAATTATTCATTCATACTTTGGGGATTATTTCTTGTACAAGTTTTTTTTGTTAATGTATGTTACTTTCGAGACAATGTCTGATAAATCCTTCAACCTTCTGTCACTTTTCATCTTGAACATTCCAACAAACCACCCTTCGCCTCTTGAAGATCAGCGATAGCTAAACATCTTGGACCAGCAGTCCAACAAGTAAACAAGATTAAAGAAGTAAACTGAAGATTTGGATCTTGGTTGGTCAGCCATCTTATGTCCAGAGACCTTAAACCAACTCGAAACCTGAAAGAACTCCAATTCGAATTAGCTTGTAAGCTCTGGAAGAACTGAAATCTAAAGTTTAAAGTATATAAATCTTAACACTTCAGATTAACACCAGGCCTTGGAACTTGCAGGTGTGGAATCAAGTGTAACACTGTGTTCCAAACAAACCTACAGCCAGATTGAACACAACCCAGATTATCTCCAGCCTTGCTGGGCTGTGTGTTGTTTGACTTCATCACAGGAGACAATGCATCAGCAGTGTTCTAAAGGGTGAGGCGCTAACAAAGAGGACGTGAGGATTTGCCTCCCGGTTTAGTTCCCCAGGGGGAGGACCATCGCTGGGGTCTCTAGTGGCGGTCGGGCAAGTTAAGCATTAATCCCAGTAAGGTTTTAACGACCTGAAAACCAGCAGGTGAATGAAGTTTAGTCGGATCTCACCTCCTCTAGTGCGGTCACCGTGTTCCTGCAGTGAGTCATTCGAGTGGTGAAGTTTGAAGCGGTGGGCGATTTGTAATCTTCATTCGTCTCCGTCACAAATTCGGCCACTGTTATTTGGTCCGGCATCGTATTTCCTTTCGCAAAACAACGCAGATATCCGTTTCAAAGCTCCAAGTGGTCAGTTGAAGAACACTTGTCTGGGAAGAATCACAGATTAAGCGACACGAGGTGAGCGTCCGGGCGTCCCATCGTGGTTGTGTTTTGTTCCCGGCGGATTACGAGAAGTTTGGATTAATAAAAACCATTAGCCAACTCGGGCGAGGAAACGCTTCTACGAAACAAACACGCCTGCTGTTTTTCGCGCCTTGTGGTGCATTTGCAAAATCGCTCCGGTCGGTTTGAAAACAGCGCGATTTGGAGGTAAAGCCGTCATGTGTTTCCCGGACAGAAGCGCAGAGAACTACTGTAACGCTCAGGTCGATGCGGCTCTCGCGGTGTGTTTTCAATGAAAGCGCAGAAATTGACAAAGCAAAGGTGGAGGACGTTCAATGGGACACAAGTGACCAATGAGGTGCGAGCATAGTTACTTTGTAGCCAATCAGGAACGACATAAGGCGTGGTCTATTAGTGGTTTGCCTCAAGGAACGCGAGCGCCCCTCTTAAGGTGGAAAAGAGTTTGAACAGTAAAACGTTCGATCATTAGCGTTACGAAGACCATCGTTTTTAATTAACATCTGAGCAACAATAAAGTCACCATGCTGCTGTTTCTTTTGTCACGGAAACGTCTTTTGTCATATTTACTTTTTGTTTATTATTTAGGTAAAAGCTTTTCTTTCTTTTTTTTCTTTTTTTTTTTTTAAACAGTACTTTATTTCATTTCGAGTTTGTTTAAGCCAAATGCAAGCTTATGAATGCGAACACTAAAAATAAGCAGAAATGGGGGGAAAGAAAGAGTGCAGGCACACATGTTCTGATCCAATGTTCTGATCAGAAGCATCACAACATCTACACACCATGACGCCATAACATGTTAAAACACGTTAGAACCACCCACAAGCTGAAGTAAATAAAAACTGAATAAATCGTTAACAATGATGAACTGTCATTTTTACGGACATCCGGAAACTCAAAGGAATCATAAATAAGACAATCACGAAAGCAGGTTTGTCCTGTGGCTAAACCACAACGCCATTTTGCCAAGAGAACATCAATTGTTTCGTAAACATTTGTCAAAAATCTGTCACGGCTGAATGGAGATGCGCTAATGAATGGCAAACACCTTGGAGGCTGCCTTTGTAAAGGTCAAAGGTCACGATGATATTGCAGTGCTTATAGCGATTGGATTGAATGGAGCAGATAGAATCCAGTGGCTGGATTGGAAAGCTCTCACGCCTGCTGAGCTGAGATTCCTCATCTGTATTCACCGGAAGAACTCCATTAGACTGATGAAGGGAGGATGCTGCTCTCTCTCTTGATTTGTCTATGTGCCAAAATTGTATTTGGCTTTTTTTGGAGAGGTGTGTGATGCCGTGTAGGCCCAAATAAGCAACATTGAATGGGGAAAAGCTCTGTTTAGACGGCTACCATGTTGTACAGAGAACGAAGACGACCGTGTAGAATTCTTGTTTGCTGCCATGTTTCAGAACGTCACATACAGTTTGCCATGCCTACAGGACACTCAGATTCTATCACAAATGCTGCTACTCAAATCAAAGTATTTTTTTGGCAAAGAAGAGAAATAATGATGTTTGTATTTGCTTTAGTGTTTGTTGCTAACAATTGACCTGAATCCCAAATGGCGCTGCCCACTGCTCCGAGTTCATGTCTGATCGGACGGGTCAAATGGGAATAATAAAGGTTAAATTATTATTATTACTAATATTGTTTATTTATTTATTTACTTATTTAATAATTGAGCTTGATAAAGAAGATGATTAGAATCCATAATAAAATAAAAATCTATTAGATTTTAGATAAGTATTGATAGATAAAGTTTTGATTGAATTATTTAGGTATACAATGCTTAATTTATATTAAAAAAGCTCACACTTGAAAGTTAAATTCAGTAAATAAAATCAAATACATAAATCAAATTTGACCAGTATATTTATATTTATGGATAAAACGTTTTTCCTAATGCGTCGTTCAAGCTGTGATAACAAATCTGAAAACAATTGGGATTTAATTCAACGCACTCCTTTTATAAACAAATTAGAACTGCTCATTATTTTTAGCAAATGAGTTTGCTCATTTGATTTGTAACCAGTAGATGGCGCTCAGGGACTATTAAACGCTAAATGTAGTTCAGGTCAGGCAAGTTCACTTGAGTGACACTTACGACAATACGTTGATTATCATTTACATAAGGGACAACAAACATGCTTTGAAAGAAACGCTGCAAAAACATTGCAATCCCCAAAAATAAAACAAAGATAAATGAAAAAAAATGCACCATCAAGTAAACGTAAATACCTTGTTGTTGCATTTTCAGTTCAAAAGTGACACACACACACACACACACACACACACACACACACACACACACACGCACACACATTTACGTGAAAACGACAACTCAATTTTGGTTTCAACGACTCCTGGCTTTCTCCTTTTATATATCACTAGCCCGAATAAATCATAACCAGATGAAAACAAAAATACAATGCAATTTAGTTTATGATTAGAGATCTAGTCGTATTACAGAGACCATAGTTATGGATAGTGCTAAAATAAAATTTTAACACGCGCACGATTTTGCAAGAAAAAAAAAACATATATATGTTTTATAAGTGAGATTTGTTTGTACAGCTGATAAACAAAGTTTGTGGCTAGGAAACCAAATACGAGTGCGAGCCACGATGTGTGTGCGCGCGTGCGTGCGTGCGTGCGTGCGTGTGTGTGTGTGTGTTTGATGTAATGGAGGGGCTGGGCGAGTCCGTCCGCCTACGTAGACGGGCTGTGTGTTGGTGTTTAGGCGGCGGCGCAACAGTGCTGACAGTCCGTGACCAGAACCTCGCCAGACAACATCTCTCTCCACGCCCGTCCACACTCAAGCGCTCTGGACTAAATCATGGCCACCGCGTCTTGCACAGGCTCTTCTCTGCTGCAGCCAATTAGTGAGATCGTTCGTCTCCCTCTGGACCAGGTAAACTGTCACTTTCAGCCGGGCTTCGCTTCGTCGTCGGCGGTGGCGAGGTTTCTGGTGGACTGTCTTATTCCACGACCAGCGGTTTGACACCCAGTCGTGTAATAAAACCACCAAACTGGAGCGTTTCGCTATGTCAGTGTCCCTTATTTTTGGCGCCCTAAAGCACACTAGTGAGTCACGCGCTGCGCTGCTACCTAGTGTGCAGCCTGTCTAGTGGACATTGAGGTTTATTAGGATGCGTTGTACTCGAGAACTGCGTGTTGTAAAAGTTAGTCTTATTTACACTACTTGTATGCACGCACTGTATATTTGTGGAAGTGTTCAGTATTTGCACTTTAAGTCAACTTGGGAGTGTATCCGCAGGGAACCCTCGAGACAGATATTTAGATTTATAGCTTGGTTTGTACAATTTTATTACTGAACATGTTAATCCAATTCAAATTAGTGTCACGTTTGTTCATGGCAAGCAAGGAATGGTCTCAAGGCATTGTGTTTTTTTTTTTCAAGAAAAATAATTAACATATACATTGAAGTTGTATTGTACAGCCACATTTGCACACTTTACTACTGTACATGTAACTCGTGTAACATGTAACACGATGAAAATAAAACTAAAGTTAAAACAGAAGTTACAGAACAATACTTCTTTATTGTGTTAGTTGTGTTAATCATAATTTTACAAAAGATAATGGTTTATTTAGAATTTTAAGTATTCATGAATATTTGGATTAACTTTATGCATAAATATCCTAAAATTTTAAAATGATAAAAGTCGTAATTTCCAGGTGCAGTTTGGTCTTGCATATTGTATTCCCATGTCAAGCATTTCCAGAGTTAAGCCTGACGGAACTTTTAATTTCTGGTTTTAGCTTCAGTAAAATGGTAAAAATGAGTGAGTTTGCTGAATCTTGGGATTCGTAACCCTAAAGCAAACACACCTAGCTTGTGTATCTGGTGACTTCTCCCATCTCCTGCTGTTCATGGACACAGGAAGTGTTGAGATGTTGCGACAGTGGTTCTTTAACCTTTAGCGTCTGGTCCTGCGTCCCGGCCCCGCCTAGTAAAGTTGTCAGTCTGGTGGGTGGACATTCTTGCATTTTTCACCTGCCTCCTGGTGGTAAAAAGTGTTAAAGGCATAATATACTTTATGATATAAGTATAAACATACATATAACACTTCAAAATGAAAGAAAAATTCAAGTATACTTTATGATGTCCATTACTTTACAGTAGAAAATCATATAACTTACAGTATAACCAACCATTTAACACTTTACAATAAAAGAAAAATACATGTTCAATGAATTTTACTTTACAGTAGAAATTTAAATAACGGTAAAACCACACGTGTAACATTTTACAGCAAAAATAAAAGTTTTACTTTTTTTTTTATTACAAACGTATTTTGCTTTACAGTAGAAAGCCATACGTTATAACTAAACAATGAAACGTGTTTCAATAAAAGTGAAAATAAAAGTTCAATGTATGATGTATATTACTTTTTAGTAACGGTATTACCATACATATAACACTTTACAGTAAAAATAAAAGTTTAACATATATGGTAACCAAACGTATATTATTTTGAACACTTTAATAAAAACTAAAAGTGTAACTGTTTAACCAAGTGTATCTTACTTTACAGTAGAAATTCAATGGAATTTAATTTCATTGAAAATACCTTTACAGTATTTACTTTATAAGTACTGGTGTATTTAAGTTACAGAAAATACAGACATTGCACAATTTATATCGATACAACTACAAATGTATATTTATATTTAGTTGTTTAAGTAGCAAAATACCGATAATCAATCCATCATCTTGTATTCATTATAGTGAGCGTTAACTGTGTGACTGGGACTGAAATTTTTATTTTTACTTTTTTTTTAAATAGAGGCAAGTCGGGCTGCCAAGTCCAGTCAAGTCTTAAGTGGGGGACTATTTATAGCCCACCGAGGAAGCAGAAATCATTAGTTTAGCATAATGTGACGTAGCTGAGGGCGGCTGCTGGTGACAAGAGCAGATTTTATGTCACGTCAAGTGTTTGGAAGCAGGAGATTCTTTGAAGTTTGGCCCAAGACGAAGAATTTTTTATAAGTCCCACACTTGTTAAATTAGGAAGACACCTTGATTTAGGAAAATGCCCAAAATTGTGTTTGTATAATTGTATAATTGTATAATTTTCTTTCCTATCCTACCATTACATCTTTTGCACAATATATGTATATTTATGAAACATTTTATAGATTTTAAAAAGCAGCTTGCATCTGATTACAATTTCTTATCCCTTAAAACTGTCTCCTGATATTATTTCTAGACCTGCTGATTTGTATAAAAGCGAAGAGGAATTAGCTTATTTATGTGTGGTAGATATTTCAGTTTTTTGTTTCCAACAGGTAATTGCTTCAGGTGGATAATGAACATTAAAATATTCATGCTGTTGTACAAATCCATAGTTTTTTATCTTCATTGTTT
This sequence comes from Paedocypris sp. Pulau Singkep, assembly GCA_017309775.1. Lineage (NCBI taxonomy): Eukaryota > Metazoa > Chordata > Actinopteri > Cypriniformes > Paedocypris > Paedocypris sp. Pulau Singkep. The sequence goes on from MU204241.1 coordinate 2,844,640, forward strand.
TTACAGCAGGTGTCTTTTGAAAGAACTATGCTTATGTAAAGCTTGCTTGGAAGCGTTCTTTTCTCCTCACCTGTTCATTCATCTTGATCTGACAAAGTTTCTGTAAAAATTAAATTATTTTATATTAGACTTGGACCTTAGAATTTATTATTATAGCAACGAGGTTAAGACAGTTGTGGTCTAGTGGTATATACACACACACACGCACACGCACACACACACACACACACACACACACACACACATATTTACAATATTGTGCAATATGAGGACTAATGCGTGTTTAAAAGTGTTTGAAGTTTAATAAAGGCATTAGGAGCCATTTACACATATATTTTAATAGAATTTTGAATTGTGAGGAACGAGGATTATTTATACAATATTCATTTTTACATTTGCTCTAAAAAGTGATTTGTCTGAAAGTTGTGTTTTGTGATTTTTTTTTTTTTTACTTTTTTGTTATAGTGCTTAACATTGTATGTGTCTTATACTGTGTGTCTTGCATTAATGTGACTTAAGATGGTTGGAATAAATATCTGGTGAATGTGAAGACAAATAATAATTTGCTTGAAAAACGGTAGTTTTTGCTCACAAATTTGCTAGTTTCTGCCCATTTCTATTTCTGAAAGAAAACGGTTTTGCAGTTTGAGTAATGGTTGTGGTGAATGAACCAGTAGATCCTGTTGCCTCACTTGATTAGCCACTTTGAGCTGGTTAAACATGTTTTTAACAACTGATTGAAATAATCCCTTTGACCTGGACGTTTTGCAGCCCTGCGGTGGCATGACCTCTGGTTCACAATTTAATTTAGTTTCCTTCTCGTTTACGTTTTCCAATAGTTTTTTTTTTCTTTTTTAGAATTTTGGCTCTGGATATTCTACATTATTAGTCTTAGCAGTTGTGTGCACTCAGAGTCTGTTTTCATGTTCTATTGACGAGAGAAACTGTCAAGACAAAGTCATTCAATCTTACATTTGTCAAAAAACACATCATAAGTTCTTTTTGCAGTGTTTTTCACACAAATTTTCTAACTCATTGGGTTTAATTATTAGTTTCATTAATTAATTAATTAATTGCAATTGACTCAAAAGTTAACTTATCACTGTTTGTCCGTTTTTATTTTTTGAAAGAAAACCAGGTTTAGATGAAACTTTGGAGTCTTGTTATCGGTATTCAGTTGAAAAAAGTGTAATTTATTTTAAATTAATTAATTAAATTAATTCAAATAACTTAAATAGTTTATAACTTAAATCGTTATTTAGGGCAGGGCCTAACAAATTATCTCCCTATTCTACACTGTAGAGTTAAATATGCTGGATGAAGAGCTGGATGATGTTCTGAAATGTGGATAATGCCGATGATGACAAAAGTCAGATTTAAGTATGTGGTTACATAACACCGTACAGCAAGAGTACATGACATTTCTAATTACATTTTTGCACTTGTTAAAAAAAGTATTATATCCACATTCTTGGTACAGTTCAGTACAAGTCACAATTGTGTTAAGTCATCATTGCTCAATAAAATATGATCGCACTTCAGAAACATTTATAATAAAACATAAAATGTTAAGAACATACTAAAACAAATGTTATAAAGGTAAAAAGTCGTGAACCTTGCCATTGCTGCTAGCAGCTTTCATTTGTGTTTCATAATTGAGAATAATTGAGTTATTAACAGCTTTCTTACTACGGGCGATGTCATTCTGTTGGAGTTTGCTGATCTCACAGACATTTCTGGTCAAATTTGCCATTTTTAAAATATTTTTCAACCCTTTTGTCACGGTGACCATCTATTAGGTGAAATCGAATCTTGTAATTTGGCTGTTTTCATTTTTTTCTAGTTGGTGAATTTGAATGAATGGCCGTCCATCACTTACCTAACACAAAAACTTTGTGTTGTTGATTTGACCGACAGAATCATTTTATAGTTTTTTCAAATTGTATTTATTTTTTATTTATTTATTATAAACTAGTTTAGTTACGTTTGAACCACATCAGATTAATTCAGGGTAATTCTGTGGTTGGCTACAATGACTCCTACAGCATAAGCCAATGACAGACCACCAGCCTATAACAATAGAATAATGCACATTCTTTCCATAAGTCAGTTGGAGTGTGTGTCTGTGAAATGATTGAATGAAGCTTGTGTCGTGATGGGTAAAGCGGAGGAATAGATGATGTTCTCTGAATGAAAAACAATGGAAGTCTTTAGTTTAATATTGCATGCAATGTTGTTAAGGATGAATACAGACACACACACACACACACACAGGCACAGATACACACCTTAAGTACAGACACACACACACACACACACACACACACACACACACACACATTTGAGCATGCTCACGCTCACATCATCTACACACAATAGACACACTTATTGTCAATGTTGCATATGAATAGAATGCAGTTTTTTGTAAATGACAACCACTTTGAAACAACAAATGGAAAAGTCTTATTGCATAATAAAATTAAAAAAATGGAGGAAACAACACATACATTGCTTCCAACACATACAAGTGAGGAGAGACTAGAGAGTAAGTTTGTGGCATTGTCACATATTGTCGACGTGTAGGTTATTTACATGACAGAAGGCAAATGACGATGACCTCACTTTAACACACACACACACACACACACACACACACACACACACACAGGCCATTCACCACATGCCGCTAAGCAGCAGGAAGTGTGTGACTGGCTGTTCACCCAGACACATTTCAGAGTCTAAAAATAATCTTTATCTGTACGTACAGCACACTCAATATGAATGCTTTCTAGAAATGGAATATACATTTTTACAGCCTTTAAAAAACTTTCAAAGATAATTATTTTTCTTTATTTTTTGTTTTCTTAACATTCTGACTTTTTTTGTTTAGATACTAATAAAATCAAAGAAAATCTAGCTGGATTATTTTGGCAAAATGTCTGGATATTAACCAAAAGACTAACCCCATATAATATCATAACCATCACCGTGTTTTGCAATAACTTTAGTTTAGAGTTTCAAATGTCAGTTTATTTATGCTGATGCGTATACTTAAGAGCGGTGTGTGACACATCCCTGCAAGTGTGTAGAGTTGACCGGTTAAAAGCAGAATTTCAATACAGCCCCTGGTGGCCATACAGACAAACGCACCTGAATTTGACTGAGCACTCTATAGTGATAGTGTGCAGTCTATTAAAGTAAAACCGTGCACTCTATAGTATGCTTGTGTACTCTACAGTAGGATTGCGCAGTCTATAGTAAAAGTTCAGTATATATAGTGTGCAGTCTAGAGTAAGGTTGTGCATTATATAGTAATAGTGTAATCGATAGTAGGATTGTGCAGGCTATAGTAAGATTGTGAAGCCTATAATAATAGTGCACTCTATAGTAAAAGTGTGCAGTCCATAGTAAAATTGTGCAGTCTATAGTGTACTCGATAGTGGGATTGTGCAGTCTATAGTAGGATTGTGCAGTATATAGTAAGATTGTGAAGTCTATAGGAATAGTGCACTCTATAGTAATAGTGTGCAGTCTATAGTAATAGTATACTCTATAGTAGGATTGTGCAGTCTAAAGTAATAGTGCACTATATAGTAATAGTGTGCAGTCAATCGTATACTTGTGTACTCAGAGATTGTGTTCTCTTCTTTTGCACTCTATAGTTGGACTGTGTACTTTAATACACATTTGTACTCGATAGATACATTATTTACTCTAAATTACACTGATGTACTCTATAGTACTCTTGTGCACTCTATAGTAAGATTATTTACTCTAGATACTCTAGAAAAATAGAATGATTGTTTACTCTATACTAATACTGTGCACTCTTTTGTACACTTGTCGTATGTGTGAGTGGTTCGTTCTTCCGTTTCTGTATTTTATCTAATGCCATCATTTCTAACAGCAGTAAGATTATAACTCTGAGCCTAAGTTCCATTTCATTTTTAATTTTTTAGAACTCCTGTTCTGCTGGACTTGGAATCTCAGTTCTTCTGTCTTTTTCATTAGGTGAACTTTGTGGTCTGTCAGCTTTTTGCCCTGGTCACAGCATTCTGGTTTCGGCTCTACCTGCATCCCAGTAAGACCAGCCCCTTCATTCGACATGTGGTTGCCACGTTGCTGGGTTTTTATGTGGCGCTCTTCTGCTTTGGCTGGTGAGTGCTTGTTATGCATCTCGGGTTAGTTAGCCAGCCATTCAATTCATTATGAGGCCGTGGAACATTGGCAGAAGACTAAGAGCTGCTGGGTTTGAGGCCTTGATGTTTAATCCATATACAAATACCAGCCTTTTCACTATTGTCGGAGTTAAGCTAGAAAAGCACCTGGCAGCTTCAGTGATCAGTATGTCAATACTTTTACTTGTCACATGAATTCTTATATGTGTCAATTATCTTTCAAACATTATTTTTCCTATTTCAATTATTTGTCGTAATTTGACCATTTTAAGTCATTTGAAGTTGAGGATGTTTACACACAATGGTCAAAATGAAAACCATTTTATATATATATTTTTTTTAGATGAATCAATTTATGATAATTATTATATATTTAATATTCAATATATTTATATAAATCAACTATATAATTTGATTTATAATAGCATTTATATGTTTTATACATTTACGTATATTCCTTCTTTAAAAATGTATGTTATTACTATTATTAAGATACAGTATTACATTTAATAATTTTACATTTTTTATGGATTGTTTTGAATGAATGAATGAATGAAAAAAATGATCAGATAAAAAAATAACATAAAAATACATCAGTATTTTCTCTCCCTCCGCTTTATTCCAGGTACTCCTTACACTTTCTCGTTCAGAGCGGCCTTGCTTATGGTGTGATGATTTTCACTGGAGTGGAACACATGCACAAGTAAGTGGAACATCATCTTGGCTTAGATCCTGAAACAACTGATCTCGACTCCAGGACTTTTGCAACATCCCTGATATTGATTTCAACCAACGCTCTGTTTTGAATGTTTATCTCGGCATCTCTCCCTGTGATTGGCTGATTTTAGCTCTGTTACAGAATCACAGGGGGTATAGTTTGTTGTCACGGCCGCTTGTATAAATGGCGCTGATGGTGATTTGGGGTCAGATGAGAACACGTGCTCCTCAGAGAAGCTCTAAAAATAACAAGCAAAGCTCAATACTGATTATGATTCAACAATGTACCTTTGGAGGTCTGGGAAGCAACAAACAAGCAAACAAACAAACACTCATGTATTTCTAGTAATACTAAAATTTGATTAAAATTATTTTATTATATATTATATGATTTTGTATTACCGTCTTTACTCATTTACTCACAGGTGATGTTAAGAGGGTAGACTTACAAGCGGATCAACTTTTCAGCGGGTAAATACAAATTAAATTATAAATTATAAATTATGAAATTGTGTTAAAAATCACAGTAAGATTTTTGATTTGTTTTTACAATAACAAGCTAAATGATACTTCGCTGGATACAATTTTGTTTATTTTCTTACGATGTTTTTAGTTATATAGAATATTAGAACATGTACTGTTTATTAAATAATCATTTACATATTGACCGTTTAATATAATCCGAATCAGAAAAAAGGTTAAAAAAAAAAGGTTTGTCAGAGCATTTCAGACAATTTTACTTCACTGCCCCAAATAGTTTTACTTGACACAATTTTAAAGGGAAATTAAACACATTTGCTTACATTACTAAATTTGCAAGGGTAGGGAGTTAGACCTGTCACCCAAGTTCAAAGTTCAAAGCTTTCTTTTTCTTATTTGTACAAGTTGTGTATTCTTATTTGTACAATTCGATTTTTTAAATTGCTTTCCGCAATGAACAGCATAAAATAACACAAAACCTACAATAAATACACACTAAAAATATAAAAATGTTCAAAACAAAGTTGCTGGTTCAAATTCCGGTCCCCGAACCCCACAACTTAAGGCTGCTCAATGCTCTGGTTGTGTGTGTGTGTGTGTGTGTGTGTGTGTGTGTGTGTGTGTTCCTGTATTTGGCACAACATCTGGCCCAGAATGCTAGTTTTTAGCACGAAGTGGGGCCCTGTTGTGTACTTTTGGAGTCTTTGTCTAGGGCCCCACAACTTTGGTGATCTTTTTGAGGGTGAAGATGTAATTTTAAGGTAGAGGTTATAACTGTGTTCTTGGTAATGTTAGAGGAAACTAAGTGGGGGAGGGGAATATTTTGATGCTTCGGGTTAGGGTGAGGAGAGAGAGAGAGAACGTATTGTTTGCATGTAAGTCAATGATGGGACCCCACTATGATATAAATGCAAGTGTGTAACTGTGTGGTTAAATTCAGAGCATGATTTCTATAAGGCCCCTAGTGGCCATACTGACAAACTCACCCAGATTTTTTACATGTTTTGCGAAACATTGTAATGCTTCAAGGGAGTGTTAGCTTTTATCAGCTAACAATTTTGCACACATTTCATCCGATAACAAAAAACCTCTCGAGTCTTGATGACTTCTTCCTTCAGTGAGGCGACAGCACTAGACGACGCCGCCGGGCCATTGCTGTTTGACGATCATTGTCTAGGATAGAGTCACAGGAAACGACATATGAATCATTCAGTCAGCACTGTCAAAAGTTGCGCAATACTGTTATTTACTGCATTGTACTGCATCCATTACAACTGTTCAACTGTTCTATTGGCCACCACAAACAGGGAAGAGTTTGTGATCAAAGTTTTCCTGTGAACTGCGCATTCATCTGTGCAGGGTCACCTGAACATGGCTATGAACCAGAATGTCAAGCCCAAATGATTTGTCATAATGACACGTTGAACATTGCCCCGTCAGATATTTGCATAACCGATCACTATCAAAGCCACTTTAACATCCTCACCCTGTGGAAGAATATTCCAGATGTAATGTATCAAAACAGCAGTTGTAGCTGGAATGAAGATGGACTTCAAACCAAAAGGTAGTAGGTTTGAGTGCCGAGACATTCCATCTGCTCCAAGGTCCCCACTGCTCCAGAGTGTGTTTGTGTTTGTACATACATGCATTTATATCACGGGGTCTCATCATTGATAAAAAATTCAATAATACCCCCCCCCCCCCACACACACACACACACATCTTAACCAATCAACATTTTTCCCTTCCTTACAATTTTACTCGAGCCTTAACTAAGTCCCCACAAGTGACTTTTGGGCATTTCTGTGGTAAAAGAAAACCTAGCATTTTGAGAGCCCCACTTTGACCTCACACACACACACACACACACACACACACACACACGCACACACGCACATGCACTTAGGTTCAAGTTGGGCTCCAAATTCAAAATGTTATATATAAAGTGCGTGTGTGTGCGTGTGTCTGTTTACTTAACAGTTTGCATGGGCAAAATGCAGAGCACTTTCCCGTTTTTGCGTTAACTTTTGCCCATAATACTGTAGTGCGTAATGTTTGACATGAAGTCTTTTGTCTGTATTTATTGCCGCGAGTTGTTCAGTGAACTCTTCACACTGGGTTGGTGAGGCACGTCAGAGTCTGTAGTTTGTACTGATTATGAAAGCCTGTCTTCAGGATACATAAGCTGTTTGTTTAAGAGAATTGAATAACTCGTAGATTGCAGAACATGGAAGATTCTAGAATGTTGGAATCGGGTCAAGCTGCATTTTGTAAAACCTGGAGGGATGGATGAACACAATCATAAACCTATTTGCTGGTATGATAATTCAAACAATAGTCTAAACTCTAATTGGGAATAGCTACTAGCAATTAAAAATGATTATGTTTTGTTACTTGTGCAATAATGATAATGGGTTAAAATTAGTTCATATAAAAATGTGAGAGAGAGCATCAGATTTGAAATTTGTATCGGATACATATTTTCAGTGATATTATCTGGACGCAATGCGTGAATCTAACACATTCCTAAATATATAATATCATAATCTGAATATATATTTCAAATTTCTGTAGAGAAGACAAAAAGCATTCAAATGTTCATGTAGGATAGAATAGGATAGGATAGGATAAGACTTTATTTATCCCACGAGGGGAAATTTTTTTGTACATCAGCAGCAGAGCAGAAAATAGGTACAATTTAAAGGACAACGGTGAGGAAAACAACAATAAATAGATTGTTGTGCAAAAAAAAACAACTGTGCAAAAAAAACTGTAGTGCAAAATAAGAATATAAAGCTCAAAACCAAAAAAAAAAATAATGTAGCTTACTGTTTTAGTTCTTGGTGAATAAAACACAATCTCACACTCTGTAAATGCAATAGTGGCGTGATTGAATAAAGTTGACATTTTTATGAAGTGCTTGATGTCATGGGCTAGACCAGACCCCCATAAAACAACAGCTTCTTGGTGTCTCACCATCATTTATTATTCCGAAGCCTGTGTCAGTTATTGAGAATCCAATCCCGACAGACTGGTGTGGATCAGCTTCCATGTCGTGTCGAGCTATATTTATACCCTACTGTAAGATTTTTTTGTCTTTGAAAACAGAGCTTGGAAACTGGCCAATAGATGATCACGTGATGACAACACTTGAGAGATTATGGAAAAATATTTTTTTATTTGAATGAGCACATGGAGATTTAAATATGTATGAGATTTATGTATATAAATGTCTTTATTTTTTGTGATTTAATGGGCGTTTAATATATTAACTTTTATTACTTCATTACTGTTCTATGAAAACTATTTCTTTTACAAATATCTTGCCAAGATTCCCTTATAGAAATGCGAAAATAATACTTTTTCTTAAATTACCGAAATATTTAATGTATATTACAAAAACTATGATTATAGATATGTTTCAGGATTCACAAATGTACTAATTAACAAAATTGACATGTGTGATTTTATTTTTTTTATTACGAAAGGTCATGTTGAAATGGTTCAAGGTTCATGTTACGTATAGTACATCACTACTTGTATCAATTGTGGTGAAAATATTACAGGTAGGCATAGATTTGTTTTTATTATTTTAATATAGACCATTCTTGAAATTAATCTAGATTATTCTAATCTTTAATTGTAGCAAATAGACATTGTCCGCATTAGCTAAGGCATGCTTTATGTTTAAGTGATACCTAAGACTGAAAGAAGTCAACATACTTCATTGTGTTCTTGATGAGGTTTCCATTTGAAAGCTACTTAACAATATTTTTTCCCTGAAACAACCCCGGTGGCTTCATAGTTGCATTCATGTTAGCACATCCCGTTTGATGTGGTAATTTTACAGTAGGCGTACAGTAGGAGTTTGGAGCAATAATGTACTTTAAACAAACCAAAAAAAAAAGCCGACATGTAGCTGTGACAATAATACAAAAATGAAACATTACACATGATGCAATGAACTGCTGAACTCTGAACTGAGTGACCTGCCACATTAATAATCAGTCCCTCAGTCCTACGGAACGATGCTCTCTGTGCAATGAGTCGACAGCCTCCACACACTGTCCCACAGATTGCTGGAACAGAAGAAGGTCTTTGATAGACTACACAGAGATGCTCAGAGGCCTGATGAAGAGCCTCAGTGTTGGAACGGCGCTGGCACCACCTCCCTTTACTTCCAGTGGGACTGTACATGTATATCTAGCTTTGTTAGACTAAAGACGGGAACTGAAACGGAGCTATTACAAGTGAAGTCTGACGCTTCAAAATTCCAGGAGGTGTTCGGGTTTCTCTAACAATTCTCTAACCATTGTCTGAAGGTCGAGTCGTGTCAACTGGTTTGTTTCCTTTCAGTAGAATCGTTTAACCAATCCAGGAGACCTGTAGCTCTTAAACCCATTGTTGTACAGTCCTGTTCTTTATATCATTGGAATCTGAGACTCAAGATAAACGAAAATACAGTGCATTTTCGTTTTCCATCATGGTTTTTGCTCTGCTGTTTTGCATAATTTGTGTTTGACTATCAAACTAGTCTGTTGAGTTAGCTATATTTTTTTTTGATACACGTTTGTCCCTTACCATTATAGTACGTGGGATGCTCCGATACCACTTTTTTTTGGAAAACGTGTACCAGTACTGAGTACTTAATAAAAACATCATTTAAATTTACAGGTATCTGCTTTGGTCATATAAATGAACAAAAAAAGTAAGTTTGCAATTAAGAACATTTATTTAAAATTAAAAGCATTGTGTATGAAAGATATTAAAGAATAGATATAAATAATTAAATACATTTTTTTTTACTGTGGCCGTGCTGCTCTCAAGTGTTTTTTTTTTTTTTTTTTTTCAGTTTTTTTCTGCCGCTTTGGAAGAGCGTGAAATTAATAATAAATATTTTCTATTTAGTGAACAACATTTGAATGAACTACGTACCAACATGTTTCTCTCCTCATGCAAGACTTGGCGCTAGAGATTAACCCTTTGCATGCCACTATCGGTTATGGGTATCGGTGGACATAAAACCCGAGTACTTTTGAAAGGCCAATACTCGATACCGGTGCATCCCTATATTTTACATACCCATTTTAAGCCAAATTGACACCATATGGCACCTAAATATTAAGTTTGAGTTCTAAAGTTCAATTATGCAAATCAAAACAATATTTGACTGTAGAAAGGTTGAAATCTTGAATTCTGGATATGTTGCCACTCTATTGTACTATTGGACAGTTTGTTTTAAAAACATACACACACACACACACACACATATATATATGTGTGTGTGTGTGTGTACATGTATTTTATACTGTTCTGAAGTCTGAATGGGTCACTTCAACACATCTTGAGTCAGTTTATTTATAATTTTTTTTTTTCACAGGTACTGTTTTATAGTCACCTTGGGATACCTCACTTTCTGCAAGCTCACACAAGTCTACGTGTTTGACTATGGCATGTACTCTGCCGACTTCACCGGGTATGTTCACATTTACGGGCAATATCACCCAGCTGCAAATATCTAACTAAACCACCCATTAAAATATACGTGCTATTCATTTAATTGGGTAAAAAGTTCAACAAGCTCTGGTTTTCCATGCATACAGGAATTATAGGTGTGTGAGACATAATATGATAAACTTTAAATACTAAAGAATTTTAATGAAGTGAAAACGTTTGGATCCATGTGCTTGTGGACTTTCTACTTGCTTTTCCCATAATGTTTTCTTCTTTTTAGGCCCATGATGGTCATTACACAGAAGATCACCAGTTTAGCTTTCGAACTTCATGACGGTAAAAGACAATTTGAATTGTCAAAGTTGTTTCTTTTTCTGATTTAACCCATCAGAATTACATACTCAAAATCTTTTTTGACATATTTGACTTGCTTGCACTTACATGGAATTACGGAATTTAATCCCAAGTGTCCATTTTGGTTCCGAGATGATGATGATGATATTTTTATGCACGTCAAGTTTATTAGTATTGATCATCAAAAATATGTCGAGAAGCAATCGATATCTGATTGAAATTGATTAACAAAGTAACATTTTATCCATATTTGGCCCGTAGTTTGATTTTTTTAATGACGTCCATTTAGGAAATTCGATGCCATTCGAAAATTCTTCCTTCAGAAGGATTTGTGGGATGAGAGAATCCGTTTCCCCGAAGCAAAGTTTAGCAGCTGGACGACACGTTCACTCAACACACAACGTTAATCCATGTGCATTAATGAAGTTACGCAACGCTTGGATTTTTACTCATTAAACAGGCTAAAAGTCCCCAGTGTTCTTGATACTGACGTAAAAACCAGGATATTAATTCACTGTTGGTTCGAGAAGGACTTTACTGTGAATTCACAAACATAGAAAGACATTTGATGCGAGATATTTGCTGTGAGTTTGTTTGCTGGTGGTTATTTGGAGACGTGTGGATGGGCTTGTGTGAATGCTATTTGGACTTCATCACGTGTTCTTCATTCACACACATTCGCTGAATCGGAGAGTAGCTGCTGTTTCTGCAGACCGGTGCGAATGGCTGGACACTGCACAGAAACATTTTTGTCTGATCTAATTGTGTGTGTGTGTGTGTGTGTGTGTGTGTGTGTGTGTTTCGCAGGCTTGGTGAAAAAGGCGGAGCAACTAAAGCCAAGTCAGAATTATCTTGCTGTCAGGTACGTCTGCGTGTCAATCACGTAATGAATGCCTCTTGATAAAAAAACATGCCTAATCTCACTTTTATTTCTTACATCATATGCGATGACATGCTTGTTATCTTTGCTTTTTGAAAGAGTATGAGGGTTATATTTTGAAAGAGTCTAAGAAGTATGTTTTGAAAGAATATGTAGATTGTATATTGAAACGATTATGAATTTCCAATTATTTTGGGGGCAGGATAAAAGTACAAATACTCCAAGCAGGACATTTGCATAACAGAATAAAAGTTCAAAGGTTTGTGGTCGCTAAGACAATTTTGTGTGTTCTATGAAAAGTCACACCTTATTTTCTAAGAACAAAAATAGACTGTCAAGTTTCACATGGAAGTTCCTCATGTCCGGCCATTTCGAGCGTTTCGTTGACCCCACAAATGTGATGCCCCCGATTCTCAACCTACTCAAAGTCAGTTTTATAGCTTCTTTAACCAGCTAAACTGTTTCCACACAAGGGTTTTACAATCATCCATTAACCTTATGAAACAATTAGCAAACACATTGTACCACTGGAGTGACAGTTGCTGGAAACCGGCCTCTATACACTTATGTAGATAAAGCACGAAAAATCTAAACTTTAAAGCTAGAATAGTTATTTACCACATTAGCAATGTACTGTATGGATTGTATTTCTATTATAAAATAATAAAAAATAAAACAGTGCTTTTCTTTCAAAAATAAGGATATTTCAAAGTCAGCTCAAACTTTTAAAAGCTAGTGTATACAGTAAATAAAAATATAAAATACAGTATACAGTAAATATATATGCCATATATATAAAAAATATATATAAATATGTATATATATATATATGTATATATTTAGACAGATAGGCAGACAGACAGACAGAAGACAGAAGAAATGTTTTGAAAAGTGGTTGAAATTTCTAACATTCAATCATGAAATAAAACGTTTTACCCTTTTTGAATCCATTGTCAATATTGATTGAGATTTTCTCTTTTTTTTTTATCCTGAGAACACGCAGCATTCTTATATTGCATGTGGTTGAGAAGCAAACTTTTTTCCACACTAGTCAGTTATTCAGGCTTAACTTGCTGTTACCAAGCAACCGAACAATCTCTGCAGCCCACTGAGCCACATCCGCACGAGAGTCACCGGGGCAGGGCAGGAGTTTATTACCACTGTTGCCAGAATGTTCCCAGCCTGCAAACACCGTTTTCCACCCTTAAACATGCAAGTTGAGTCACATTCTTGCTACAGCATGACACATTCGGTCAACAGAAACCATCCATTACGCCACGCCCAGGTTTTTTTTTTTTACTGTCTGCAACTTTGGTCATGAAACATTTATTTCTGAATATTAGGTCATTCCTTCTGTGATTTTTAAACTCACTCCAATTGCCCATGTTTTGTCACTTTAAGGGACGCCGATGATTTATTTTTTACAGGAAGATGCCCAGTCTGTTGGAGTATATGAGTTATAACTGTAATTTCCTCGGCATGCTGGCAGGCCCAACTTGCTCCTACAATGACTACATAGCATTTATAGAAGGCCGAGGCTATGAGACCAAGCACCTTGAGTCTAATGGCAAAGAGAACAAAGAGAATGGCACATTCAAACAGAGTGATCCCTCACCCAAGGTACGTCAATGTCATCTCTGCACTCTTGCGCCCTCTTGTGGTAGACATATCAAGCCTAATATTCTGATATTCTGATATTCAAACCTGCCACTTTTTGTTCCCAAGTCATGCTCTCTACAGCCACAACAGCTAGATTATTTTCTAGTGCTTATCATGAATATATTTTTTTTCAAGTTAACTTAATTATTTTCTTTTTTTTTCTTGTGTGTTAATTTGAACAAATTCAGCTTTTTAAGTTGAACAAGCAGAACGAAACATTCCAGTTTCCCAGTTGGTTCAACATCAAACATGCGCATGGAAATTGTGAAATAAATGACAAACATATTGAAAAGCAAAGTTTTTTTGAAAAACAAAATGATTTTGCAGCTTTGAGCAATAATAAAAAAAAACTATCATGTCAATAGCTTTAATTTAATTTTAATTGCAGTCTATCTGCAGTCAATCTATATTTGAAATTGATTTGTTAAATGTCTAAAAAAAAACATCCAACCTGGAAAAAATGCATTATTGAAAAAAAAAATGACAAATCCGATCACTGGAACAGAATAAGTCACTAACAGTGAATTATTAATTATTAGTTCCATACAAACATCCATTCTGAATCCTCAAAGTCTGATTTCCTAACATTATCTGGTCAAGACATCGTTTTTTTTAGATTCTGATTTGGCCAAACCTCGTTCGGACACACTCCTCCTCATTGTTTTTAGTGTCTACATCAAACTCCACGAAACGCTTGTTCACTTGAAAAAACGCTAAAACTGGTTTGGTCGTCCTGCCATCACTATATTAACAGCCCAGAACAACCAGTCTGGTCAGGAGATTCTGTGTCTCTGGTTTCATTTCCACTAGTTCTCCCATTCACACCGTTCACGTTAGAACGTCTTCGAAAATACAGATTTACAAATCATCCACAATTTATAATAAACAATTGAGTCTATTAACGTTTAGGAACTGTATTCCATAGGTTTAAACTAGTTGGAATAAAAGCAGATCTTTTTTTTTCTACAGCGTCCTAAAACTCTGTCAATGTAAATGAGCATTAAGCAGAGGTTGTGGGTTTGACACCCAGAGAAAGTCAAAGTGTGATGCAATACAAGTCTTTTGGGATTAAAGAGAGTGAGAAATGCTGACACGTACGTTTATGTTTGTGCATACAGCAGACCTTTTTTTTTTTTTTCCCTTAGCGACATTCTTACTCCTCAACTTTTTGGTTTCCCATGACCAGCTGCATTGCTTTCCATCTTGAGCTAATAAGCATTGTACCTGTAAACATCCTTTGGGTAGATGTGACTTATTTGTTACAGAGTTTACTTTTTAACCAGTAGGTTGCAAATTTGAATCCAGGACAGGCAAGTACCTTAACTGTTAATGTGACAGGATTTGTCCTATTCCCCATTAATTGTGTTTTTCACTCTGATAATAACGGACATAATGTCTACTAAACTTTTTAGGATAAAGATGACAAAGAATAAGACGATACATTAAAATTTAAGATACGAACAATGCAATTTGAGCATCTGCCATTTTTACATCACGTAAAGCTGCCATTTTGATACTTTACTTGTAGATCTTAATTTATTATTGAATCGTTGTTTAAGTCACATCTTCTGTGTGTATGTTTGATGTTAAAACAACTGGACAGGAAATTGTTTGGCACGTTCACTGAACTGTTAGAAACTGTAAATATCATCAAAAACAAAATCAATTTATTTAAGCAGTTTTGCCACTACTACCAAAAATTGTAAATTAAATATTCATATCCTAGAAAGTCATCGAGTTGGAGGTCAGTGTGGCTTAATGGTTAGGTTCACTTTCTGTATTTACACTTTACTGTTTTAAATGCAGATTACTGTAAAGCTCTCCACAGTGGGGCGATTAAGGCGTCTACTTAATTTAAAAAAATGCACTTTTTTAAAATCACATGGCCCTGTCTTATATTTTACAAAAAAGTCAATCTCCATCTTGCTCTTTTGTCTAGTTGAGGCTTCACAAAGCAACGCTCATTTAAAATGTGCAAAACGGTAATTCGCACGTGGTTGGAGGAAAGTTTTAATAATTTCTGATACTTCAGTTCCATTCGTCTGAAAGCTGCATGTTTGATTCTTCTTCCAGAGAGAGATCATTCAGAAACTGTGCACATGTGCTCTGTGCCTGAGCGTGTATGTAGTGATCTACAAGGCCTGTCCCACAGCGTATGTCATTGACGACTCCTTTGTGGCCTCCAACCCCTTCTACATCCAGGTCTTGTACCTCTACGTCTCCATGCTGGCTTTACGCCCCAAATACTACTTTGTCTGGACATTAGGTGAGTAATAAGTGTAAAATTAAAATCTGTGTTTGTTTCTCATATTCACTACACACACACACACACACACACACACACACACACACACACACACACACACACACACATTATCATTTATATCATAGTGGGGTCTCACCATTGACTTGCATACAACAAAGGTCCTTAAAGGTACTTAAGTATAAAAACCTACCATTTGTGTGTACATGTGAACCCTCACCCCACATAAGTTACAGTAGCGTGTGTGTGCCACTGTAATTCATATTTTAGTACGGTCTTCCCATTGACTTGCATGAAAAAGGTCCGCAGAGGGTCGTAAGGTCCCCATAAGGTCATAGGACCCCACTTAATTATAAACAAACACAATTTGTTTGTTTTTGGTACATGTGTATTTCACACACACACACACACACACACACACACACACACACACACACTCCTTTAGTATGGTCTTGCCATTGACTTACATGTAAAAAACATTAGGCCATTAGGTCATAGGACCACACTTTTTTTTTATTTTTAAACTTTGTTTACTCGGATGCATGACAGTGAAACTAAGGACAATTAAACACTAGTGAAAAAGACAACAATTACATGTAGTTAAGCTAAAGTGGGGCCATATATGGGTTAGGGATGTGAGAATATACACATTGACGGACAAATACCATAGTTTAATTGAAAGTATAAACAGAAAGATAAACGGACAGACTGACACACGGACTGATTAACAGTTTGAAAGATACTTTCCTCAAAAAATAAATTAAATTTTAAATTTTCCTCAAAAAATAAATTTGTATGCTTCATTTTTAAGAAAGTGTCTACTGCCCCCTGGTGTTATTTACAGACATTTTTGACATGCTATGACAGTTTGAAAAAAAAAAATGGTTTGCTCTAGTTTAACACGTACTTCTCTCATCAAAGCGGATGCTATTAATAACGCCGCCGGCTTTGGGTTCAATGGCTACAACACAGATGGCACGACAAAATGGGATAAAGTTTCAAATCTAAGAATACTTCGCATTGAGGTAAGAATAATTCAAATTCCCACCATTGGCATGAACACAAACCCCAGTTTTGGTTTGAAAAAAATATGTTGCTGTTTTCAAGTCTGCCACCAGCTTTAAGACGTTCCTGGATAACTGGAACATTCAGACGGCTCATTGGTTGAAACGGTGTGTGTTTCAAAACAAGATGCTGATTGGCTGTTTCTCATGTGTTTGGTCTCATTATGAGCTTTACGTGCAGGGTTTGTTACGAGCGCTGCCCATACAATCCGACGGCCGCCACGTTCCTCCTCTCAGCCCTTTGGCACGGGCTTTACCCGGGGTATTACTTGACCTTCGTCACCGGGATTGTTGTAACAATGGCAGCACGAGCCGTGAGTACTCACTATTCACGTTAGAGAATGCTCTGAGCTGCTTTATGTTCTGTAGACGCTTCATACATTCATATATACTGTACGTCACTCTAAAGTTGTAATTATGGAAGGATCTTCGAGCACACCATAAGTTGTTATGCTTGTAGTTGCGTGCCATGTTCTGTGGTCAGCGAGTAAAATCCAAACTTTAAGCTCGTTTAAAACTGGGCCACATATTTGCACTATTTGTAATGTAGTACAGTTGGATCAGACATTGTCTTTACTCAAGGGTTTTGTGCACAGCTCCACTTTAACTGGAGGGTTTTTTTTTCCAATAATTTTAATGTTTTAGTGTCAGATTAATTTACCCATGATACTGTAAATATAATTCTAAGATTATATGCGTTGACATAATAAATGATGTTACTCATCAATTCAATTTTGTGGATGTGTGCAGTGTTTTAAAAACTATGTTTATATGAATCAAAAGGAAAAAACATAAAATGGAAATGTATTATGTAAGTAGAGGATTTGCATTAAATGCAATAAAATCTACTAAAGTATAATAACTATATAATGCATATTAGAGTATAATATTTTATATAAATATGTAGAATTTAAAATATGTATGGTCTAACCATTAGGTTAGATTAAGGGTCTAATGTTAAATATTTAGAGTTCAATATACACATTTAATCTTTAAGAAGGATTTGAAGCGTTGACTGTCTTGCCTTTCATCATCCATTATATGACAGCATCAATCTTTCTTTGATCTTAGCTCATTTGTACATTGCAAATTATATTATTTATAAGCTGTAAAAAAATTCAGTCATTTGGAGAACTCTTTTCTTTAATATCTTTCATTATCCACAAGATGGCGGTATCAGTGTACTTTAAAATTGCCTAATTGTTTTAGTGAGAGCTTGCACATTTGAATTGCTATTAATTATAGGCATTCAAGAGTGTGTTTGTTTGGTTATTTTACTAGGTGAGACACAATGTGAGACAACACTTCCTGAGCTCAACAAAACTCAAGCTGGTCTATGATGTGCTCACGTGGTTCAGCACACAAATCGCCATCTGCTACACCGTTGTGCCATTCGTATTATTGTCAGTCGGGCCTTCACTGAAGTTCTACAGGTGGGCAACGTTTCAACGTCTGAGTCCAACAATCGGCTGTGTGTCTGTGTGTGTTTATCTACTGAATATAATAGCATGTAATATTTATAAGGACTAACTACTTGAAACGTACAGTTCTCTCAAACATCATTATATCAAAGACACATCATTTACTACGTTTTTAAATATCAAGTCTGCCTCATGTTCTGCCCTCAGATCCTGGTACTGCTGCATTCACCTGATCTGCCTGCTGCTGGTTCTGGTCTTACCAGTGAAGTCCAGACGTCAGGAACAGTCGAGCAGAAATCAGACCAGAGATCTCTCTCCACACAACAACTGCGACCACAAGCAGAAAGCCACATGAAGCCAAGCTGCTTTTCTTCACACAGCGCCACGGAGAACTCGCATGGCAATACAGACGGACACAGATCGGACATGTTTCTCTCTCGGATTTAAATACTGGGACGTTAACTACTATACATAAACTCCAAGGAACTGGTGGAAAAGATCTCAATTGGCAATCGTTGCAGGATTGTGTGAAATCAAGGGTGTTTTTGGACCTTCTGTTTGAGGAAGGAAAGAAATTGACTTTATTGTTGTCGTTCAAAGTTGCCTTAAACTCCGATGTTAGTGGTTGAAAAGGATTGGACCAGTCTTTGTAAGCTTATGGTTTCACTACATTAGTGCTGAAAGCCGAACACTGGATCTGATTCCTGGAGGGTTTCCACAAATGTCAGTTAAACACAGCAACCTCAAACTCACACGCCTTAATTTAAAAGATTATTTTCGGCTAAGCTACACTTTTATTGGGAATAGGGGTCTCTAACTTTATCTAAACTACTTTTTGCCATGATTCTGTTGTTCCTTGCTGCTTTAATCTTTTATATTGCTTTTTTTAAGGGTTGGGGTTTGTGTTTTTAAAGTATTGTTGGTTTGCTCAGGTCCAATTTAGTGTTTTTTTTTAGAAACGAAATACTGGTGAAAAATATTACAATTATTTATTTTTGATAACAGATTTTTAGCGCAATAAGTAGATTCAGTTATTCTATACGTGCATAATAAGGAATATTATGTTCTATAATATTATAAGAGCAATATGGGTTTTCAGATGAACTATCAACATACCTAGTTTAACTTCAAAGTTGTAGATTTGAATGTCTGGAGTCTAAATTGATTAAACTTTTTGGAATTAAGACTGCCATAAATGTACAGCGTGCCTATATAATTTACACAATATCTTCACAAAAGTGTTTTAATTTAATTGGATTTAAATTTTAATTTATCAATTGTACTGTTTTGTTGTCGTGAATATTTATCGCTGATTTGTCATTAAACCAATAATAAAGAAATATATTTTTTAAATCATTTATCATAGGTTAAATGTAAACAGGCTGAAAGTCTTGAGGTCACAGATTTGGTTTTTACAATTGAAAAAATAATAATTTTCCCGTTTTTAAAGTATATATTCCTGAAATATTATATAAAGTTGCCTCCTAAAATTTTCAATGGCAGATGAATTGCACTATTGCACATTTAATATTCAATTGTTAAAGAAATAACAATTTGCTATTTATTTAAATTGCTGTAGATGTGTTTAAGAGGATAATTTATTAATAAACTGAAAAGAAATCAACAAATTCAAACAGCCATAATTGGAAAGAGCTAAGCATTTTATGCTGGTAGTCTATGCTTAAAATTCAGATGAATAAAAGGAAATTTAACACATTCATTATCAATATTTCACATATGTTTGTGTTTATTTTGCATTTTATGACTATGCTGATACCTGTGTCCCAAAAATGTACATTTTATGAAAGGTTTCTTTTGTAATCTTTTGACATGAGCATCTGGTGTTTTTTTTGTCATTGTTTTGTGTTGAATTGAAGAAACAGAGATGAGGTTGAAGTGGCCAGCGTGAGTTTAAGAATTGGCTGTGTAAACAGTATTGTTTCTCAGTTATTTAATTTGCACAGCCGTGCATCACTTTTCCTGAAATGTTAAAACACCTTAAGAGTTTAAAGCGAAGTGAACACGTAAGTCTTTCCTCATCTCCCACCGTGGCTGCAGTGAAAGCAAACGCTAAATAGGCTTGGTGAAACCTTCTGGTCTTAGCTTTCTGTTGCATTTACCTTGCATCTCTTTTTCTCTTTCTCTTCGTTATCCTTTTCTTCGCTGTCAAATATATCTTCTTTTTCGCAAGCTCTGGCCCAAAAAAAACAACCTCCTGCACAACAATAAGTGCGCTACTGCCACCTAGTGCATTTACATTTTATTGTAGTGGCGTAAAAGCACGTTCTCCGGAGTCTTGGGAGACCCACGTCTCTACTTCATTGCGACTTCACTGATTAAAAAGCCTTGGTATAATCACATTTCGCTTGAGCGACCCCCGTCAAAAATCCAGTTGAAATACTTTGATGAAATAAATGTATGCATATTATGCGGAGAGAGAAAAATTTGGTTACTGCAAAGTTCATTGATTTTATTGCCTGTTGTGATTCATTTTTATTTCCACAATTTTTTTAAATTGTGCTTTAATACAAATTATTGACACCAAAACTTTAATTGTCCAAAGTGCCAAATTGCATGAGGTATATGCACTTTATTCCAATTTGCAAGAGCTTGTTACCAGTTTATTTTATGTATGCAGTACTAAAGTTTTAACCGACTTAAAATCAAAATTCCCATGCTTTCTTTTAGCACTACGTAAAATAGAAGTCAGTTCAGTGTCATTCTGCTTACTAAAAAAATGATTTAATATTAAAGTTGCAACTTCACTTAACACGGACGATGTTCTAGTATTACTGTTACACTGTCACACGTGTGTCAAGTAATGTTTAGGCATAAACACTATGTCACTCAAACGCAGCTCTGATACATACAGCGGTTCCCAGTACGGCGAGAGTCATATTAAAGATAAACAAATGGTAACGATGCTGGTATTATGTGCCATTTTTTTATATGTAAATAATAAAACATTCTAAAGTAATCTTAAATAGACTGCATTTTCAAGTTAGGCCATTTTCAATTAGATATTCAATTTAATTATTAAAAAAAATTGTTCTATTCATGTTCTGAACTGTTTCTGAAGCCCAAAGGCAGGACACACCCTGGATTGTTGGCCAACCAATCACAGAACAAGACACACATTCAAATTCTCACTCTCGTCTATAATCAGTTTTCCAAACTCCAATTCTTCTGCACATTTTTGGACTGTGGAAGGAGACCTGGAGGAAACCCACGCAAGCATGAAGAACCTGCAAACTGCTTCCACTCAGCCACCTATTGCAAAGTCATACACCAGGAGTAATTTTGCACAACGCACTATAATTATATTGTTTAACATAATTCATGAGGCAGTACTTCGAGTTCAATGCTTTTTCTGTACATTTTTTAATTTCTCGAAGTGCTTTGTTGCATTTTTGCTGTTTTCTCATTTATGTGTGTGAAATGCACTTAAAATCAAAGATCTACGCTCTTTTTATTGACAGACCAGTACATCTTAACGCTTACAATAAACATGCTTACCGATATGCAAGTTTTTAAGGAAGAAAACGGGCGTGGCTATCGTCTGGTGGGCGTGGTCGTGACAAGTCAAATTTGATTTCTTCCACACCCCCGTTCGCACAAAATGGCTGTACTGTAGTTTTTAAATCTCGTACACCAGACGGATTTCAAAGAACAGAGAAGTGTCATGTAACACGCAACGGATTAATTTGCACTACTTTGTCGGCATTAGGAGCAATGTAAGTTGTCATTCAATGGGAACGTGATGAGGGTTTGACAGTTCCAAGCGTGTTGACAAAACATCACGCGTTTTACTTTTCCTCTCGTTTGTCAGATTTAAATTATTACATTAGTAGAATTCGGAGTGTTCTGTGACAGCGCAGTGTAAACACGTGCCACTCTCACTTTTGAAATCTGCTTACGCGTATAAAGCAGTTTTCTTTTTGATTGAATAACCAAACGTTTTTATTTGCTCGAAACCTGCTGGAGGCTTCACAAACTTCAGAGAAATGTTTGCTTTCCACGTCGAGATGAACCTGTTCACCTCGGTGCCGTCGGGTTACACTATGGAAACCGAGTCAGATGTAACCGAACCAGAGAAACCAGAGACACCCGGACGGTTTTAGAACCAGTACACGCGAGATCACCAAAGGAGTCGTTTAAACTTTAAAGAATGAATGCATGGACCCATTAGAAGTTTGTGCTGGACCTGCTGCTGAGGTAACTCGGGCTTGTTGGATCAACATGTTCTTTTGTGATTCCAGTAGTTGCCTGGGATGTTAGTTAAAAGTAATGTTGATTGTTGGAGTTTGTTTCTACCCGGGTCATTTTCTGCAGGTTTGTTCAGTTAATATCGACCTTTTGCATGGACTGTAGGACTTCTGTATTGTCTCTCTGACTTAATATAAAGTTAATTAGGTCAAGATTGGTCAAGATGTCAATTAGTCACGGACTGGACACCAAATGCTTATTTTATTAGGGTGACATCTGCAGTTGTTTTTCTAGTTTGCGATTATGAAGACTTTTCAAACTGTTTCTTCAAAGAGTGAAAATGATGGTCTGGCGCTTGTTCTTTTAACACTTTTGTATTAAACGGACGGTTTACGTTTACGTTTTCGTTTTAAATTCTGCACGTTCCTTCTTGCAGAATTGTTCAAGTTCAGTCAGGCTTTGTGGAACTCCGTACTACTCCGTTCCACCCAAGGACATCGTATATCTCCTTAAGCCACTACGGAATGTTCAGGGTGGTTTTAATATGATTAACAGTGTGATTTTTCCAAATGCGAAGGTTAGATGTAGTTTTGTTTTGTTTTTTAGACTTGAAATGTGGTAGGTATTTAACATACATACATTTAAAAATATATTTGTTATTATTGATTCAAACGTACTTGTATATATACTAAATAAACAATCACATACATGTTTATTTTTTTACATTCATTATTTTTTATTATTAATATTAAAGTCTAATTTCTAACCATCACATACACAAAGAAAAGAAATGTAAACAGTCAAAAATAACACAGTGACATGTGCAGAAATGGGCGTGCAAGCATACACACATTATATAAAAGAAATGTAAACAATAAAAAAAGCAAAGTGACCTGTGCAGAAATAAGTGCAAATATGCACTTATTACATAAAAGAAATGTAAACAATCGGGATTTCATTAACTAGGGTTTTTGTGTTGATGCCAAATTGCTTTTTTTTTCAGTCTGTAGAGCGCTAGTGCTTAAAAAACACTGGATCATGGGTTCGATTCCCAGGGAATGCAGGGATTTGTTGAATTGTAACAATTGTAATGAAATGTAAGTCGCTTTGGATAAAAGCGTCTGCTAAATGACTGTAAAAGTAAAAAAAAGTAAAAAAAAAATTGGTTGCCAACACCAGTTTTCTGCAACCGATTGAGCAACACACGAGATAATCAGTGGGAAAGATAAAGATTATTAATATTCATAGTGAAACGTCATTGAAAAATCCAATTTTTTGTGCATGCCGGACAAGGAGGTGGGGCATTGATCTCCCTCATGAATTATTCATGTACATCTAGGAGTGACAGGAAAAGCCCCAGTCGGCTTGTTAGTACACACTACACCATCTGAGTGACAGTGTGGAGGAGCATCAGCAGCACACACAGACTCCAAAAGCACCCACGGCACAGCGAAGGCTGCGTAAGGTGAGTCCGCATAATGGGAGTGTGCTCAGTAAAGTTATTGTGGGTAAAGTTCTAGTGGAATTATCTGTCAGACAAAGCTTATCTTCACTGGTCTTTGTGTGTGGTTGGGGGAGAACCTTGCTTAGTCAATATTCAGCTGAGGGGCTCTTGTGATCCTCCGTGTGATTGGCTCTTTGCGGGGATGCTGCTGAGGACAGATGGGACTCACTGAAGGGTGTGTCAGCAGTTCAGATGAACAAAGGCTGATGGAAGAGATCACTTTGATTGTAGAATTAAGTAATGTATGCCAGTTTGGCTATCCGTGGATGGATGGATGAATGGAGATAGATAAAAAGATGGAACATTTGTTTGTCCCACAAATTAGAAATGTTCATCTTACCGCAGCCAGCACACAAGCAAGTACTAGAATATTAAGCAATAAAAAAATAAATATGACTGAAAAATGTGTCGTATGAACTTTTGAACAATTGTCATTGAAAGGCCTGGTTAAAATATCTGACAGCAGATGGAAGAAAATATCTGTAGATCTGTCTTCTGTAGATCATCCATCCATCCATCCAGTTGGGTCAGTGTTGTCTTTTTCAGTTGTGTTTTTAACTCTGGTGTTTCACGTGGTGACACTGGGTGTCATGTTGTTGTTTTTTTTTTTTTTTTTTTTTTTTTTTTTTTT